>JACATO010002190.1:0-283127 GCA_018389105.1 Nautilus pompilius
AGCAATGATTTCATAGATCAATTCAAGTAACTTCGTTTGCATTATAATTATGATTTAATTTTTCTTTGAAAATAAATATCGCTTTATTTTCAATAATTATAAATTGCATTCATTTATAAAGAGGATTTATGGAATCACAAAATAAACGCCTGATATCAATCTAACAGTTGCTTCATGAATTTTGTCACTGAGATAAAGTGCAATAAGAGCCGTAAAGCCACATTGCGAAATATTGTATTAGCAAATGTTAATCTAACATTTATTCTCTAATTCTTACAATTTTATTAGTTTTACATTATCTGTGAACGTTTACACATCATGTGTGCTAATTGCATATTTCCATTCAAATTGGTTTTGTATTAACAAAGAAATCCTATTTAGTACATTCATCTTAACTTTATTACAAAAGAACATGTATTTCAATGAAAATTAATATATTAATTTTTAAGAAAATTGATGTTGCATTTAATTTCAGATTAAGTCACCCTAAACAAATAACTTATCACAGAATAGGTTAGCAGAGCGTGGTTTCGATCCACGGACCTCTGGGTTATGGGCCCAGCACGCTACCCCTGCGCCATTCTGCTGACATCAATCCCATTATTTGCTGCGCTCTTTGCCTTATTTCTATTATAAAAGTAAAAATAAATTCAGGTATTTGCTTCACATTCACAACATCAAATATGCAAATTCATTGATATGTATAAGAATAGCAATGATTTCATAGATCAATTCAAGTAACTTCGTTTGCAGTATAATTATGATTTACTTTTTCTTTGAAAATAAATAGCGCTTTATTTTCAATAATTATAAATTGCATTCATTTATAAAGAGGTATTATGGAATCACAAAATAAACGACTGATATCAATCTAACATTTGCTTCATGAATTTTGTCACTGAGATAAAGTGCAATAAGAGCCGTAAAGCCACATTGCGAAATATTCGATTAGCAAATGTTAATCTAACATTTATTCTGTAATTCTTACAATTTTATTAGTTTTACATTATCTGTGAACGTTTACACATCATGTGTGCTAATTACATATTTCCATTCAAATTGGTTTTGTATTAACAAAGAAATCCTATTTAGTACATTCATCTTAATCTTTGATACAAAAGAAAATGTATTTCAATGAACAATAATATATTAATTTTTATGAAAATTGATGTTGCATTTAATTTCAGATTAAGTCATCCTAAACAACTAACTTCTCACAGAACAGGTTATCTGAGCGTGGTTTCGATCCATGGATCTCTGGGTTATTGGCCCAGCACGCTACCCCTGCGCCACTCTGCTAACATCAATCCCATTATTTGCTCCGCTCTTTGCCTTATTTCTTTTATAAAAGTAAAAATAAATTCAGGTATTTGCTTCACATGCACAACATCAAATATGCAAATTCATTGATATGTATAAGAATAGCAATGATTTCATAGATCAATTCAAGTAACTTCGTTTGCATTATAATTATGATTTACTTTTTCTTTGAAAATAAATAGCGCTTTATTTTCAATAATTATAAATTGCATTCATTTATAAAGAGGAATTATGGAATCACAAAATAAACGACTGATATCAATCTAACAGTTGCTTCATGAATTTTGTCACTGAGATAAAGTGCAATAAGAGCCGTAAAGCCACATTGCGAAATATTGGATTAGCAAATGTTAATCTAACATTTATTCTCTAATTCTTACAATTTTATTAGTTTTACATTATCTGTGAACGTTTACACATCATGTGTGCTAATTGCATATTTCCATTCAAATTGGTTTTGTATTAACAAAGAAATCCTATTTAGTACATTCATCTTAACTTTATTACAAAAGAACATGTATTTCAATGAAAATTAATATATTAATTTTTAAGAAAATTGATGTTGCATTTAATTTCAGATTAAGTCACCCTAAACAAATAACTTATCACAGAATAGGTTAGCAGAGCGTGGTTTCGATTTACGGACCTCTGGGTTATGGGCCCAGCACGCTACCCCTGCGCCACTCTGCTGACATCAATCCCATTATTTGCTCCGCTCTTTGCCTTATTTCTTTTATAAAAGTAAAAATAAATTCAGGTATTTGCTTCACAAGCACAACATCAAATATGCAAATTCATTGATATGTATAAGAATAGCAATGATTTCATAGATCAATTCAAGTAACTTCGTTTACATTATAATTTTGATTTACTTTTTCTTTGAAAATAAATATCGCTTTATTTTCAATAATTATAAATTGCATTCATTTATAAAGAGGAATTATGGAATCACAAAATAAACGACTGTTATCAATCTAACACTTGCTTCATGAATTCTGTCACTGAGATAAAGTGCAATAAGAGCCGTATAGCCACATTGCGAAATATTGGATTAGCAAATGTTAATATAACAATTATTCTCTAATTCATACAAATTTATTAGTTTTACATTATCTGTGAACGTTTACACATCATGTGTGCTAATTGCATATTTCCATTCAAATTGGTTTTGTATTAACAAAGAAATCCTATTTAGTACATTCATCTTAACTTTATTACAAAAGAACATGTATTTCAATGTAAAATAATATATTAATTTTTAAGAAAATTGATGTTGCATTTAATTTCAGATTAAGTCATCCTAAACAAATAACTTCTCACAGAACAGGTTATCTGAGCGTGGTTTCGATCCATTGACCTCTGGGTTATGGGGCCAGCAAGCTACCCCTGCGCCACTCTGCTAACATCAATCCCATTATTTGCTCCGCTCTTTGCCTTATTTCTTTTATAAAAGTAAAAATAAATTCAGGTATTTGCTTCACAAGGACAACATCAAATATGCAAATTCATTGATATGTATAAGAATAGCAATGATTTCATAGATCAATTCAAGTAACTTCGTTTGCATTATAATTATGATTAATTTTTCTTTGAAAATAAATATCGCTTTATTTTCAATAATTATAAATTGCATTCATTTATAAAGAGGAATTATGGAATCACAAAATAAACGACTGATATCAATCTAACAGTTGCTTCATGAATTTTGTCACTGAGATAAAGTGCAATAAGAGCCGTAAAGCCACATTGCGAAATATTGTATTAGCAAATGTTAATCTAACATTTATTCTCTAATTCTTACAATTTTATTAGTTTTACATTATCTGTGAACGTTTACACATCATGTGTGCTAATTGCATATTTCCATTCAAATTGGTTTTGTATTAACAAAGAAATCCTATTTAGTACATTCATCTTAACTTTATTACAAAAGAACATGTATTTCAATGAACAATAATATATTAATTTTTATGAAAATTGATGTTGCATTTAATTTCAGATTAAGTCATCCTAAACAAATAACTTCTCACAGAACAGGTTATCTGAGCGTGGTTTCGATCCATGGATCACTGGGTTATGGGCCCAGCACGCTACCCCTGCGCCACTCTGCTAACATCAATCCCATTATTTGCTCCGCTCTTTGCCTTATTTCTTTTATAAAAGTAAAAATAAATTCAGGTATTTGCTTCACAAGCACAACATCAAATATGCAAATTCATTGATATGTATAAGAATAGCAATGATTTCATAGATCAATTCAAGTAACTTCGTTTGCATTATAATTATGATTTACTTTTTCTTTGAAATTAAATAGCGCTTTATTTTCAATAATTATAAATTGCATTCATTTATAAAGAGGAATTATGGAATCACAAAATAAACGACTGATATCAATCTAACAGTTGCTTCATGAATTTTGTCACTGAGATAAAGTGCAATAAGAGCCGTAAAGCCACATTGCGAAATATTGGATTAGCAAATGTTAATCTAACATTTATTCTCTAATTCTTACAATTTTATTAGTTTTACATTATCTGTGAACGTTTACACATCATGTGTGCTAATTGCATATTTCCATTCAAATTGGTTTTGTATTAACAAAGAAATCCTATTTAGTACATTCATCTTAACTTTGATACAAAAGAAAATGTATTTCAATGTAAAATAATATATTAATTTTTAAGAAAATTGATGTTGCATTTAATTTCAGATTAAGTCACCCTAAACAAATAACTTATCACAGAATAGGTTAGCAGAGCGTGGTTTCGATCCACGGACCTCTGGGTTATGGGCCCAGCACGCTACCCCTGCGCCACTCTGCTGACATCAATCCCATTATTTGCTGCGCTCTTTGCCTTATTTCTATTATAAAAGTAAAAATAAATTCAGGTATTTGCTTCACATTCACAACATCAAATATGCAAATTCATTGATATGTATAAGAATAGCAATGATTTCATAGATCAATTCAAGTAACTTCGTTTGCATTATAATTATTATTTACTTTTTCTTTGAAAATAAATAGCGCTTTATTTTCAATAATTATAAATGGCATTCATTTATAAAGAGGAATTATGGAATCACAAAATAAACGACTGTTAACAATCTAACAGTTGCTTCATGAATTCTGTCACTGAGATAAAGTGCAATAAGAGCCGTAAAGCCACATTGCGAAATATTGTATTAGCAAATGTTAATCTAACATTTATTCTCTAATTCTTACAATTTTATTAGTTTTACATTATCTGTGAACGTTTACACATCATGTGTGCTAATTGCATATTTCCATTCAAATTGGTTTTGTATTAACAAAGAAATCCTATTTAGTACATTCATCTTAACTTTGATACAAAAGAAAATGTATTTCAATGTAAAATAATATATTAATTTTTAAGAAAATTAATGTTGCATTTAATATCAGATTAAGTCACCCTAAACAAATAACTTATCACAGAATAGGTTAGCAGAGCGTGGTTTCGATCCACGGACCTCTGGGTTATGGGCCCAGCACGCTACCCCTGCGCCACTATGCTGACATCAATCCCATTATTTGCTCCGCTCTTTGCCTTATTTCTATTATAAAAGTAAAAATAAATTCAGGTATTTGCTTCACATTCACAACATCAAATATGCAAATTCATTGATATGTATAAGAATAGCAATGATTTCATAGATCAATTCAAGTAACTTCGTTTGCATTATAATTATGATTTACTTTTTCTTTGAAAATAAATAGCGCTTTATTTTCAATAATTATAAATTGCATTCATTTATAGAGAGGTATTATGGAATCACAAAATAAACGACTGATATCAATCAAACAGTTGCTTCATGAATTTTGTCACTGAGATAAAGTGCAATAAGAGCCTTAAAGCCTCATTCAGAAATAGTGGATTCGTAAATTTTAATTTAATATTTATTCTATAAATACTACAATTTTAGTAGTTTTGCGTTATCTGTGAACGTTTACACATCAAGTGTGCTAATTACATATTTCCTTTCAAATTGGTTTTGTATTAACAATCAAATCCTATTTATTACATTCATCTTAACTTTGATACAAAAGAACATGTATTTCAAATAACTAAAATACATCATTATTTTAAAATTATTCTATCCTGATTTTTAGATTAACTCATCTTATACCGTATATTTCTCCCAGAACAGATTTGCTGAGCGTGGTTTCGATTTTATGTCGTCATGTTATCTTTTGTCTTTTGTATTCTGACTTCTTCTGTTTGATGTAGTCACGTAAATCATGTATTTATCTGTGATAAACTGTATTATCATTTTCGATATTGTTTTCAATTATTTTTTATTTTATTTATTATTTGGTTGATTATCCTTCCTTTTTTAAAAAAAATGGTTGGTTTTAGGGTTAGATCTGTTCTTTGATATTTTTAAAATTTTTTTTATTGTTTTAATATTCATTTTTTTGTTTTTTGTTGGTAGATTTTGCATATTTTCTTTTCAGACATATTGTTGTGCTACTCTCCCGGTTTCACGTTCAACGCTAAGAATTTATTCTTTTATTGAAAATTTCTTTAATATAATTTCTATATATTTTTTAAATTACGTTTTATCCGTCTATTTTAGCGTTTCCCTCTTTGCATCATTCCTTTATTCCCGGTATTTTTTCTGAATATTTATGATAGTACAGTGATGTTTCCATTATCTTCCTTCTGGTTATGGTCCGGCACAGGTCGACTTCGCCAAACATCTGTGATATTGAGCAGCGAAGCTTCTCTCTTCTGCTGCTGGTACATCCGGTTTCTCTCCATGTGGTCTCATTGTTTGAAACTGCACGGCCGTATCCATGCTATCAGTAGAACCTACTCGGAAGATTTTTCTTACTATACATCTCGCAAAATTTTAATTCTTTGGCGGTTTGGGCTTTCAGTTGTACAGATTTTTTAATTATATGCGCTACTCGTTTCAAATGCGTCTTTGTGCACAATCTTTTGTCATTTCCATTATGTGCATCTGTTTAATCTTCCTGATGTACATTGTATATTCATTAAACACTTATTCCGTTTTGAAGGTCCATGATATAGTTGACTGCCAGTACACGGTAAATATGGAACTCACAGTTCTAAGTCTAAAGTTCAGTTTAATGTTTGTAGAACAACGCATGCAATATTTAATGTCTCAGAATATCGAATGCCTTACCAGAGCGTGGCTTCGATGAAGTTATCCTATGCAAATATATTATAGTAATTTTTCATTGCTATTTCTTATAGGCCCATTTTCTCGAGATCCCTTTTTAAGTGGCTATAATTCGCGTTGATTTCATTGGTTGTTTGATCTGGTGTGGTTTATTCTCCTTTATTCGCTGTTATCTTGGAGAAGAGGAAATATTTTATCGCTTACGTTCATCAGTCGTTTCTGATTTAATTTCGTGTCCCGATAGTGTGGGAGCTCCTCCTACCTGTCTGTCTCCGTCGCCATTGTTTGTGTTTTTTAAAGCAAAAAAATAACAACACCAGACCTGCGAATTTTGGAGAGAATGGTGTGATTCCATCACCCTTATTTTTCTCGCAGGAACTGAGATCCCCCTCCTCCCACTCTTGGGACAGAATGCTGGCCAGGTACGACAAAGTACACTCTGGGATCCTTTATTTTACCTAATGTGCGGTAACGTAAACTTAAAACACACGAAAACTAACAACAACTAAAAGCACTTAATTTCTTATAATTATTCATCTTGTTATGTCCATCTGTCATCCACGCACATCCCTGGTGGGTGCCACCAGTTCTGTAAGTCGTCCACTATCATATTCGGTCTGCGATCGTCGTGTAGCAGTGCGCACAACCGGCACCAGAATTTTGTGTTAATGAACTCTCCCTTGCCCTTCCAATCAAAGTAAGAATTATACAAGGTGTCGTTTTTGTCAAGTACGTGTAGGTATGCGGCGAGTTCCTCGGGCGACTCGAAGTCCTCCACGTGAATGTACGATCTTGGTGGCGCGACCTTTCTATAGTCTTCCTTCCTGGCTCCCATCACAATGGGGATGATATCATTCCTGATAAATAAGCAAAGAATTAAATGAACGCAATTTTTCTAATATATTAAAAGAAAAGATGAAGAGGTTTCACGATACGGTATTTTACATACTTTGTAAACAAATAAAAGAAGTAAAAATTTTAATTATTTCATCTGTAGCAGAAAGCAAATATGATGGGCTACCCGATTTTCTCTCATCTACGCTCGTGCCACTGCGCTTTCTTGCCAGGTTGTCTCCCTTGTAGACGCTGATTGGCGTACGGAAGGAAGAAAGAAAAGCGTCCCCAAAACAAGTGTACAAAAATCGGGAAACTATGCCAGTGCATGTAACGCAGAGCCCAGGGTGAAGGGGTAGCGAATAGGCCCCAGAATCTCCCCAAGCTTATTAAAAAATATATGAGAAAATCTGCCGCATTTCTTAATCAAAATGTTTGTATTACTTGGGGATGCCGTTCGTAGCTGCCCAGCTGATCACGTGATCAGTTTTACGCAGACATCTGCAGAAAATTTCATTTATTCTAATAAATCAGATAAAAAGGTATTTCCAGTATATAAAGACGGTTGCTTGTTGCACGATGTAAATATGATTGATGGTGAGAAAACAAACTTTAACCTGGGCAAGTATAATTTTTTTTTTTTAATTTTTAATTCTTGTATTTTAATTTTCGGTTGGAAACGAAGTAGTGAATTATGGATCGTACTTGGTGCGCCACGGGAAATATCCTTCAGTAAGGTCACCAAACTGTTTAGAGCAGCCAGGGCTGCTACTGGAAGATAAGATTACTAAAGAAAGCTTCCATTTCAAACTGCCTCCTTAGGAGTTTCAGTTTTCTCATCATCATGTTCTCTTGACTTTTGGTTCATCTGTTATCATTAAGGTGTAGCGATCAAAGCCACACTTTTAACTATAGTGGTTTGTCAAATTATTACGTACACACGGCATCAATGACAGTTTATTTATTTATTGCCTGATCTGTTTATCTTTGTGAGTATTTAAAAAAAAAAAGTTTCATACTATCCATCGATTTTACAGATTTGCTAGGATACCGTGTAGCAGTTTTTGCTGGTGGCTTTTTGTACAGTTGTTTATTGATCTCTCTCTGTACTGACGTCATCTCTCTCTCTCTCTGCACTGACGTCACCCCCCTCTCTCTCTCTCTCTCTCCATCTTTCTCTCTCTCTTTCTCTATGTGTGTGTGTACTGACGTCATCTCTCTCTCTCTCTCTCTCTCTCTCTCTCTCTCTCTGTGCTGACGTAATTTTGAGAAAACAAGAGGCTACATTTTGTTATTTTTAAACCTAAATTAGCCCCGCTTCTGAGAAACATGGCGCGTGATGGAGTTCAGGAGACATACTTACTTTAAGCCGTTGACAAAAAACTTTTCTGTTATGTAATCCCGGCAGTTCGAGTTCTCAAAAGACAAGTAGAACTTGTAGTCGCGGTTCAGCATGTCGGAACACGCACTTCCGTCATTTCTGTCGCACTGCAGAGTCCCGCAGGAACCGTACACGTCGACGGCGATGTGTTGCTGGAGCCCTATCGTGTAGTTCATCCGGTTGTTTTCCGACGCGCAGTTTGACACGAACCAAGCGACTTTTTTCGTTTTCCCCGCAGCGTAGTTTCTTCTTCGAGTCTCCGTCGAGCGTCCGTCGATCTCCGAAGGCACCCACTTGCCGTACGGAGTCACGATGGTCGAGTCCGTGCGGTAAGTCGCCGTGCAGTTGACGAGTCCCGCGGTGCTCGGTAACTGCACAGAGTTCCTGGGGCTCTCCAGCATGTAGTATATCCAGAGCTCGCGCGGCTTCCGGGATAATCCCGGATCTTCGATCATCTGGTTGAACAGGATGGCGTCATAGTCGTAATTTTCTGCCGATTCGGATGGATCGAAAAGTTGACACTGGTCAACAGCGCACTGCCCTTCGAATACCCTTTGGTTGGGTTTTACGTTCATGGGGCCAAACCCGTCGAAAAGCATTATCCGTATTTCAGGGCGGCCTCGACGCGAGTTACTTCCGTTGGTTTTGCGCCTGCGATAAGATTCGGGGATGTAGCGCATCTGGTCCACAATCCGGTCGTCACCGTCCCGCTCCAGCCAAACAGTTTTGGACGTCCCCCCCGACTGGGCCGCCTCGGGTTCGTTTCCGCAGCTGTGGAGCGGCTCCATCCGAAGGAAGTGAGCTTCGCCGCGGTGAAGACTCCACGCCATCAGATGGATCAGTGCCATGCAAGCGAAGAAAATGGAAATAATGGTGATGAACACCCGATACATCACATGCATTCTGTCAGGTGGCGCGAGGCTCCGTTTCCGCTTCACTGAACCCACGGGGAAACCACTCGGTAAAACACACGGAAACTGAGCTGAGAAGGGATGGAATCCACGTGTGCTTGGGGCCAGCTCCTTTCTCTCTGGGCGCAGACCGTGTTCTGCCCGATGATGATATAATGTTCTGTCCTTTCATCTCTTCCCTGTCCAACAACAACTTACCTGCCGCGGTTATTACGTCGTACGAAATGATAATCTTTAATCTCGTTTAAATCGATCGGCCAGATATTCAACGGGGCCCCAAAGTAACGGAACTCAGTCGCCCACTTCGCATGCTGGTAGTTTTAAAAATCTTAACGAAAAATATATTAATAGTTAAAATTAATTAACTACAAGGAATATACAGTTACGATAATATGTCTGATGGTAGAAGACAGATGCAAATAGTAGGTTAAGTATACAACTGACGAGGTAGGAGGCTTAGGGACGGACGGAATTTCTTTTCTACAAAGAGATGTCTAACTTGTTTCTGTATTTTCGTTAAACTTTAGATTGCTGTCTAAAGAAAACGTGGACTTTGTTCGGTTGATAGTGGGGTAATACTGTGAAAACTATTCGCGACATAAATGCCGTTAGATCAGTTATCAGAAGACTGCTGCGGTCACAAAACTTGACCTGTACACTGTCGGAAAAATCAGACGGACTAATAATAATGAACAAGGTAGCATCCTCTCAATATTACTCGGCTACGGTTAACTATTTGTCGTCGTTGTTTATTCAAGCCTAATCCAGTCCCTTGGATGGTCACAGAAACTTAAGAATTCGGATTCTTTCAGGCGTCCTGTCAGTGGTTTTGTGCGCCACCTATCGACGTAGAACGAAAGCGAGAATCCACGGGCACAGGTTAGTATATATATATAAGTTTATCTTCAGATTGCTTTAGCTTTATAACATCTGTTTACGTGTTCAGAATCGCTAGAAATATTGTAAACGATTAAGAAAAAGGATTTGTTGGGGTTTTTTTAGAGATCGAAGCTGTGCGAACACGCAGTTGTGCTTTTTCCACACACCGTGGAAGACGACAGGTGCGCTTTTATCGGCCATGATCAGACCTGATAACTGGGTGGGGATTCGTGACAGGAGCATAAAACACGTCACCGTTCTGATAACTTTTGAGGAGAAAAGGTGTACAGTCAGGGAAGATGAAAAAAAAAAAAAAAAAACCGTCGTCGATTCTTAGCCTAGTTTGACAAAATACGTATTTTTAAAGAAAGTCAGATCTTAAGAGGCTGGTGTTTCTGGTGACAGTAACACAAACAGGTGCTCGGGTACAGCAACTGGTAGAGTTAGAAGCACGAAAGAATTAAGGTTAGATGACTATATACTTTCAAAACTGTTACTTAAACAATTAAAATTTATCATTTAAGACAATAGTTTTCACGATTAAAGCCTTAGAATTGACGGAAGCTCAATTATTTTTTCCTTTTTCAAAGATTCTGGAATTACTTTTTTTTTCTAGCGAGAACACAAGAAAACTGTCAGCTGGCTGGCCAGCGCTGTACTGACGAGAACCTAATACACTTTAGTAACAACAGGCCATCACATGAGAGGTTTTCCAACCTATTCGATCTGAAATAAAGTTCACAGAACCATCCACGCTTAATTCTAAAATCTAGAAGGCGAGCATGGAAAACTAGACCTACCCATCGAAGACGGAAGAACACGTGCGTTCAGGAAGCGTGGGGAATCTAACTGACGTCACTGTTTGTCTGCTGTCTGCTGGTTGCCCGGATGTCGTTTGAAGAAACACCGATCTAAAGTTCGTGCGCTGACCGGTCGCGCGATGAGATTCGGATCGATCAGGCTGCAAGGGAGATGACCGGGTAAATGCCAAATCAAAATTACTTGGTAGCCAAAGGGGGTTGACAAGGTAAATGTAAACCAAACTTGATGAAAAAAACAAAGAAATAAATTATGAAACCAGTAAGAATTTAAACAAGTCTTATGAGCTTTCGGCTCATTGCCCATGGACCCCATTGGGGGCCTAAGGCGCGGACCTCATATTTCCGACTTTTCGAATCTGTATAAGTCAACCAGGGTTGAACCAAGGGGTCTGTGGCTCACAGTAGCGCTTTGATCATTAGTAACGACCAGTTCGTGTACTGCCCTGTGTTGGCTAGATGTGCGGGCAGTTCAACAGGTTCTAACTATTGCGTGCTTCGGGAATAAATCAGGTAAAACTGGAGTATGGCACTCTTCGGGTCCAGGGCCAGAAGATGACTTTAAGTGGTTTTCCGTGCCCCGATGACAGCCGGATGCCAACTGGAACACGCCAGGTTTCTTACCCTGCTCCAGTTGCAGATCGACTCTTATAGGAAGTATTAATTTGTGGATTTTGACGAAAAAGAAAGTCTGGAAGGTCCAAGATTTATTTGCTGAGACAAATTTGACATAAGTTTACATTAAAATGACGAGTGGCTGTTAAGAAACAACAAAGCATTTCACTAGATACAGTCAGTTCTTGTGGCGGTTTCGCTTTAAAGCATCTTTCAGGGTAAAGTACTGATGTAGAGAAGTGTTTACACGGCGAGACTTAGAAATGCATCCATGAGGTTTAGTTCAGACGTCTTTCATCTGAATCTCCGTATCTCCGGCCCTCTTCCCTCGCAGCCATGGAGACGACGTTTCTCGGCCGTTTCGGATTCGCCACAAAGGCACGCTGAGGCAGGGAAGGAGGAGAAGGGCCTTCAGGAACAAGACGACCAGTGGCAGGAGGCTCGCCAGGAAAGTGAACGACCTTATCGTGTAGTAGGCCTCCCGCTTGAACCAGAACGGTCCCCCGTAGAGCAGAACGTGGACAACGGCCATAGCGAAACAAACGTAGCCGAGCATTGACTGGACGAACGCCCACTCCCGCCAGTTCAGGGCGCTCCCGACGGGCGACAGCGTCGTGATGGCAAGCAGGCACATGACCAGGTAGGAAACGGTGCCGGCTAGCAGGACCGACTCCCCTATCCAGTTGAACTTGTAGCTGAGGAACACCTCGATCGGCGTCGAGGAATTGACGACGGCCAGTTTCACGGTCTTCGCGCTGTACCAGCTTCGAAAGTTTCCGGGCATGAGCACGGCGAGCGACATTATCACGTGGGCAGTCGCGAAGAAGAATGCCCAGACTCCAAGCTCCCTTCGGGCCTTCAGCCATTGGTCGAGCCAGGCAGGAAAGCGTTCGTGTTTGTTGCCAAGCCACAGGTGAAGGAAGGCGGCCAGGAGGCCCGGGAGGTAGCAGCAGGCCAGTATGAACAGCGACGAGGTGCACACCGCCGGGTTGAGTCGCCTTAATGGCATATTGCTCCACTCGACGTTCGGCCGCCACACGTTCCGCACGATGGCCCACAGGAAGAAGACGGCGAAAACGACCCAAGCGAACACTGTCGGGCCCAGCCAACCGGGAAACAGGCGGAGCGGAATGGCTTCGATCTCGCGCGCGGACGCCAGCCCGCCGCAATCGACGGGATGGAACCCCATGTCCCGTGACAGTTGCATGGCGGCCATCTTAGCCTCGTTGTCGTCGCCGCAGAAGTAGACCTCCTTGCTTCCACCAAAACTTTCGGATTCGATCCCCCACGACGACAGCACGTTGAAGCCCTTCACGACGCGTCCGCCAGGAAGGAGTCCTTGCAGAAACGCGGCGTTGGAGACATCAGTTTTCGGATCGGGGTTGTTGGAGACGTCGACGATCATCTTCATTGAAAACTGCTCCCTGAACGCTTCCAGAGATTCTCTGAAGGACTTCCGGTGGATGGCAACGACAATCAGTTCAGAGAACTGAATGCACTCGCTGATGCTGACAACTTCGGCATTCACTAGTGACTGGTCGATGGATGATAGGTTCCGGTTTACCGGATCCCGACTTCCTAAAGCCACTTCATAGTTGGACTTCAAAGCTCTCTTTGCTAAAGCTCTCGCGAAGCTCCCGGTACCAATGATTCCGAGCTTCTTATTAGCCATATTGCTTCTTTCAAAATCTCCTAAAATAAAATTAAAATAAGTATATACAGTAACGAAAATAATTACGTAAACACAGAAGATACACGCAAATAATGGGTACATTAAACCGAGACACTGTACAGTATAAATACACAACGTATTATTACAGAAAATATACTAAAGCAGAATGGATGAATACGTTTAACGGTGCATTAGTATTTAGTATGTGAGCCCTTTGCTTTGTATAGAACATCACACCTTGATTTCGTGCTCCCATACAGGTACGACTATGAAATTTGTCCCTAATATCCTGAATCCCTTTCCACAATTCATCCAAGGTGCTTGGTTGCTGTTTCTGTGTCTTAATAGCCATATAACCCCATATAGCCTCCGCTGTGTTCTTATCATGCAGGCCAAGGCATCTCTGGTAGAGTTCCATCAGCCTCTTTACATTCCATAAATCATGAAATCACAATGGTTGTGGTCATCATCTTGTTGGAAAACGAATCCTCATCCTTCCTGAGGGAATGGCATGATGGATGAGAACGTGTCTGTTCCTATCGGCAGATCATACGTATATAACAAAGTACGCTGCCTGGTCCCACAACGTACACCAGTGTAGAATACAGATCTTCGGGCTTTCTGCGAGCCCGTATTACAAACAGTCCTTTGTTTACTCGCTCGCGAAAATAACCAAAGAATCGTAATTTGACGTTTCGGAAAAATCCCTAAAATTCCCCTATTTTAATTAACCTACTCGTTTGCGTTTAGGGTCAGTTTAACGTTTAATAACAGAGGTGCTTCCTCTTAGAGGCGAGAGTTGCAATGAACGGGTGAGAGAGAGTGAAAGTGGAGAAGTTAGAGGTTCGTGAGTGCGTTGCCCGCAGTGACGGGTGGCACTAGACAGACAGAGAGACTGTTGGCACGCGGTCATGGTTTTGAGGAAAGGAAGGAGTGTGGAGGACTGCGCAGGTTAAAGAACGATCCCAAACGGGAGACAAGAACGAAAAACAGTCTTACGTTCGCTTATCTCCGGCAGAGCCTCCATGGTGGCTGGAAGACGCTGTTTTCGGGCCGTCGTCTGTCTGTCTCCTTTAAATCTGTAGTCCGCCCTCTGACCTATTTTTTTTTATAATTCGACGGCCTGGGTAGAAAAATGTAAAGAATTTAATCTCAGTGTTCCCGGAGAGTGTGCTGCACACGTCCACACAACCAAAAACCCATAGAGGGGGGGGGGGTAGCCTCAGAGAGTAACTGTTTGCGTTTGTGAGTATAGAGTTTTTTGTTTAGTTTACATATCCGGATAACCCCACCCCACAGAACATCTGGGTTATTTCTCGCTCGACACCGGCTTAGAGGAGGAAAGGATTATTTATCAAATGAAAGTCGGGGGTGCGTGTAGATACTCGTATTTTATGTCTGTGGCGACGAAGCCATCGTAATACTGCATGCACGCACCCGTTTCCCCACAACCGAAAGAAGACGACGGGTGATTTGGCGATGCGTCATCATCTCTACTTCATTCTCAATCAATAGCATAACGAAAAAGACATGTGTCTCCATGGTATTTACGCGACTTTCAAAGTGAAGGAAGAAAGGCCGCATAAATTCGCCGTAGAGATTACCTCTTGGGTTCTCTGAATGAATGGCGACGTCTCCATCAGTGTGACCATTTTAAAGTCGTTTAATTTGCATAACTGATTAATAACTGTGCCGATGATGACAAACATCGACAGTTTGATGATCCGACTAAAGAGAAGGACAAAGAAAACATGCTTCCATCTAGCATTTAATATACTAATACGAGAGCGATAAGAAAACGGTAATTCTGTCCTTTAGAGTAACATCAAGCGATTCTTACTCTTTCAGATGACGACAAGTTTTAACTGTTTTACGGTTTGTTTGTAAATTTATTCCATCGTTGTCTTGAGCTGCCTTCAAAGATCCTATCTCTCTTTTTTACAAAGTCATTCAAAATGCCAACCCAGTGGTAATACCAGCGTCACCATGGATTACCAGCCTTTCATTATTTTTCTTACCTCCCTCTCGCACCCTAAAACAGTTCTTCGATGTATAAATTGACCGTTTGATGATTCATGAATGTTGTGAACTAATGGGATTATTTTATTTTTCTCATAGTAAAAGGATGTCGTCGTCGTGCTGTATCAGAATTCGATACCATTGTTCTCGCAAAATATGACCCGTTGTATTCACGGGTTAATATCTTCAGCCATTGTCCTCGCAGAGTTTGGCCTGTTATTCTCACGCGTTACTGTCTTCAGCCATTGTTCTCGTAGAGTTTGGCCTGTTATTCTCACGCGTTACTGTCTTCAGCCATTGTTCTCGCAGAGTTTGGCCTGTAATTCTCACGCGTTACTGTCTTCAGCCATTGTTCTCGCAGAGTTTGGCCTGTTATTCTCACGCGTTACTGTCTTCAGCCATTGTTCTCGCAGAGTTTGGCCTGTTATTCTCACGCGTTACTGTCTTCAGCCATTGTTCTCGCAGAGTTTCTGTTATTCTCACGCGTTACTGTCTTCAGCCATTGTTCTCGCAGAGTTTGTCTGTTATTCTCACGCGTTACTGTCTTCAGCCATTATTCTCGCAGAGTTTGGCCTGTTATCCTCACGCGTTACTGTCTTCAGCCATTGTTCTCGCAGAGTTTGGCCTGTTATTCTCACGCGTTACTGTCTTCAGCCATTGTTCTCGCAGAGTTTGGCCTGTTATTCTCACGCGCTACTGTCTTCAGCCATTGTTCTCGCAGAGTTTGTCTGTTATTCTCACGCGTTACTGTCTTCAGCCATTGTTCTCGCAGAGTTTGTCTGTTATTCTCACGCGTTACTGTCTTCAGCCATTGTTCTCGCAGAGTTTGGCCTGTTATTCTCACGCGTTACTGTCTTCAGCCATTGTTCTCGCAGAGTTTGGCCTGTTATCCTCACGCGTTACTGTCTTCAGCCATTGTTCTCGCAGAGTTTGTCTGTTATTCTCACGCGTTACTGTCTTCAGCCATTGTTCTCGCAGAGTTTGGCCTGTTATTCTCACGCGTTACTGTCTTCAGCCATTGTTCTCGCAGAGTTTGTCTGTTATTCTCACGCGTTACTGTCTTCAGCCATTGTTCTCGCAGAGTTTGGCCTGTTATCCTCACGCGTTACTGTCTTCAGCCATTGTTCTTGCAGAGTTTGCCTGTTATTCTCACGCGTTACTGTCTTCAGCCATTGTTCTTGCAGAGTTTGTCTGTTATTCTCACGCGTTACTGTCTTCAGCCATTGTTCTTGCAGAGTTTGTCTGTTATTCTCACGCGTTACTGTCTTCAGCCATTGTTCTCGCAGAGTTTGGCCTGTTATTCTCACGCGTTACTGTCTTCAGCCATTGTTCTCGCAGAGTTTGGCCTGTTATCCTCACGCGTTACTGTCTTCAGCCATTGTTCTTGCAGAGTTTGGCCTGTTATTCTCACGCGTTACTGTCTTCAGCCATTGTTCTCGCAGAGTTTGGCCTGTTATTCTCACGCGTTACTGTCTTCAGCCATTGTTCTCGCAGAGTTTGTCTGTTATTCTCACGCGTTACTGTCTTCAGCCATTGTTCTCGCAGAGTTTGGCCTGTTATTCTCACGCGTTACTGTCTTCAGCCATTGTTCTTGCAGAGTTTGCCTGTTATTCTCACGCGTTACTGTCTTCAGCCATTGTTCTCGCAGAGTTTGTCTGTTATTCTCACGCGTTACTGTCTTCAGCCATTGTTCTCGCAGAGTTTGGCCTGTTATTCTCACGCGTTACTGTCTTCAGCCATTGTTCTTGCAGAGTTTGTCTGTTATTCTCACGCGTTACTGTCTTCAGCCATTGTTCTCGCAGAGTTTGGCCTGTTATCCTCACGCGTTACTGTCTTCAGCCATTGTTCTTGCAGAGTTTGCCTGTTATTCTCACGCGTTACTGTCTTCAGCCATTGTTCTTGCAGAGTTTGTCTGTTATTCTCACGCGTTACTGTCTTCAGCCATTGTTCTTGCAGAGTTTGTCTGTTATTCTCACGCGTTACTGTCTTCAGCCATTGTTCTCGTAGAGTTTGGCCTGTTATTCTCACGCGTTACTGTCTTCAGCCATTGTTCTTGCAGAGTTTGTCTGTTATTCTCACGCGTTACTGTCTTCAGCCATTGTTCTCGCAGAGTTTGTCTGTTATTCTCACGCGTTACTGTCTTCAGCCATTGTTCTCGCAGAGTTTGTCTGTTATTCTCACGCGTTACTCTCTTCAGCCATTGTTCTCGCAGAGTTTGGCCTGTTATTCTCACGCGTTACTCTCTTCAGCCATTGTTCTCGCAGAGTTTGGCCTGTAATTCTCACGCGTTACTGTCTTCAGCCATTGTTCTCGCAGAGTTTGGCCTGTTATCCTCACGCGTTACTCTCTTCAGCCATTGTTCTTGCAGAGTTTGTCTGTTATTCTCACGCGTTACTGTCTTCAGCCATTGTTCTCGCAGAGTTTGTCTGTTATTCTCACGCGTTACTGTCTTCAGCCATTGTTCTCGCAGAGTTTGTCTGTTATTCTCACGCGTTACTCTCTTCAGCCATTGTTCTCGCAGAGTTTGGCCTGTTATCCTCACGCGTTACTCTCTTCAGCCATTGTTCTTGCAGAGTTTGTCTGTTATTCTCACGCGTTACTGTCTTCAGCCATTGTTCTCGCAGAGTTTGGCCTGTTATTCTCACGCGTTACTCTCTTCAGCCATTGTTCTCGTAGAGTTTGGCCTGTTATTCTCACGCGTTACTGTCTTCAGCCATTGTTCTTGCAGAGTTTGTCTGTTATTCTCACGCGTTACTGTCTTCAGCCATTGTTCTCGCAGAGTTTGTCTGTTATTCTCACGCGTTACTCTCTTCAGCCATTGTTCTTGCAGAGTTTGTCTGTTATTCTCACGCGTTACTGTCTTCAGCCATTGTTCTCGCAGAGTTTGTGTGTTATTCTCACGCGTTACTCTCTTCAGCCATTGTTCTTGCAGAGTTTGTCTGTTATTCTCACGCGTTACTGTCTTCAGCCATTGTTCTCGCAGAGTTTGTGTGTTATTCTCACGCGTTACTCTCTTCAGCCATTGTTCTTGCAGAGTTTGTCTGTTATTCTCACGCGTTACTGTCTTCAGCCATTGTTCTCGCAGAGTTTGGCCTGTTATCCTCACGCGTTACTCTCTTCAGCCATTGTTCTCGCAGAGTTTGTCTGTTATTCTCACGCGTTACTCTCTTCAGCCATTGTTCTCGTAGAGTTTGGCCTGTTATTCTCACGCGTTACTGTCTTCAGCCATTGTTCTTGCAGAGTTTGTCTGTTATTCTCACGCGTTACTGTCTTCAGCCATTGTTCTCGCAGAGTTTGGCCTGTTATCCTCACGCGTTACTCTCTTCAGCCATTGTTCTTGCAGAGTTTGTCTGTTATTCTCACGCGTTACTCTCTTCAGCCATTGTTCTCGTAGAGTTTGGCCTGTTATTCTCACGCGTTACTGTCTTCAGCCATTGTTCTTGCAGAGTTTGTCTGTTATTCTCACGCGTTACTGTCTTCAGCCATTGTTCTCGCAGAGTTTGTCTGTTATTCTCACGCGTTACTCTCTTCAGCCATCGTTCTCGCAGAGTTTGTCTGTTATTCTCACGCGTTACTCTCTTCAGCCATTGTTCTTGCAGAGTTTGTCTGTTATTCTCACGCGTTACTGTCTTCAGCCATTGTTCTCGCAGAGTTTGGCCTGTTATTCTCACGCGTTACTCTCTTCAGCCATTGTTCTTGCAGAGTTTGTCTGTTATTCTCACGCGTTACTGTCTTCAGCCATTGTTCTCGCAGAGTTTGGCCTGTTATTCTCACGCGTTACTCTCTTCAGCCATTGTTCTCGCAGAGTTTGGCCTGTTATTCTCACGCGTTACTCTCTTCAGCCATTGTTCTCGTAGAGTTTGGCCTGTTATTCTCACGCGTTACTGTCTTCAGCCATTGTTCTTGCAGAGTTTGTCTGTTATTCTCACGCGTTACTGTCTTCAGCCATTGTTCTCGCAGAGTTTGTCTGTTATTCTCACGCGTTACTCTCTTCAGCCATTGTTCTTGCAGAGTTTGTCTGTTATTCTCACGCGTTACTCTCTTCAGCCATTGTTCTTGCAGAGTTTGTCTGTTATTCTCACGCGTTACTCTCTTCAGCCATTGTTCTTGCAGAGTTTGTCTGTTATTCTCACGCGTTACTCTCTTCAGCCATTGTTCTTGCAGAGTTTGTCTGTTATTCTCACGCGTTACTGTCTTCAGCCATTGTTCTCGCAGAGTTTGGCCTGTTATTCTCACGCGTTACTCTCTTCAGCCATTGTTCTCGTAGAGTTTGGCCTGTTATTCTCACGCGTTACTGTCTTCAGCCATTGTTCTTGCAGAGTTTGTCTGTTATTCTCACGCGTTACTCTCTTCAGCCATTGTTCTCGTAGAGTTTGTCTGTTATTCTCACGCGTTACTCTCTTCAGCCATCGTTCTCGCAGAGTTTGTCTGTTATTCTCACGCGTTACTCTCTTCAGCCATTGTTCTCGCAGAGTTTGTCTGTTATTCTCACGCGTTACTCTCTTCAGCCATCGTTCTCGCAGAGTTTGTCTGTTATTCTCACGCGTTACTCTCTTCAGCCATCGTTCTCGCAGAGTTTGTCTGTTATTCTCACGCGTTACTCTCTTCAGACATTGTTCTCGCAGAGTTTGTCTGTTATTCTCACGTGTTACTCTCTTCAGCCATCGTTCTCGCAGAGTTTGTCTGTTATTCTCACGCGTTACTCTCTTCAGCCATTGTTCTCGCAGAGTTTGTCTGTTATTCTCACGCGTTACTCTCTTCAGCCATCGTTCTCGCAGAGTTTGTCTGTTATTCTCACGCGTTACTCTCTTCAGCCATTGTTCTTGCAGAGTTTGTCTGTTATTCTCACGCGTTACTGTCTTCAGCCATTGTTCTCGCAGAGTTTGGCCTGTTATTCTCACGCGTTACTGTCTTCAGCCATTGTTCTTGCAGAGTTTGTCTGTTATTCTCACGCGTTACTCTCTTCAGCCATTGTTCTCGTAGAGTTTGTCTGTTATTCTCACGCGTTACTCTCTTCAGCCATCGTTCTCGCAGAGTTTGTCTGTTATTCTCACGCGTTACTCTCTTCAGCCATTGTTCTCGCAGAGTTTCTGTTATTCTCACGCGTTATTCTCTTCAGCCATCGTTCTCGCAGAGTTTGTCTGTTATTCTCACGCGTTACTATCTTCAGCCATCGTTCTCGCAGAGTTTGTCTGTTATTCTCACGCGTTACTCTCTTCAGCCATCGTTCTCGCAGAGTTTGTCTGTTATTCTCACGCGTTACTCTCTTCAGCCATTGTTCTTGCAGAGTTTGTCTGTTATTCTCACGCGTTACTGTCTTCAGCCATTGTTCTCGCAGAGTTTGGCCTGTTATTCTCACGCGTTACTCTCTTCAGCCATTGTTCTCGCAGAGTTTGGCCTGTTATTCTCACGCGTTACTCTCTTCAGCCATTGTTCTCGTAGAGTTTGGCCTGTTATTCTCACGCGTTACTGTCTTCAGCCATTGTTCTTGCAGAGTTTGTCTGTTATTCTCACGCGTTACTGTCTTCAGCCATTGTTCTCGCAGAGTTTGTCTGTTATTCTCACGCGTTACTCTCTTCAGCCATCGTTCTTCCAGAGTTTGTCTGTTATTCTCACGCGTTACTGTCTTCAGCCATTGTTCTCGCAGAGTTTGTCTGTTATTCTCACGCGTTACTCTCTTCAGCCATTGTTCTTGCAGAGTTTGTCTGTTATTCTCACGCGTTACTGTCTTCAGCCATTGTTCTCGCAGAGTTTGGCCTGTTATTCTCACGCGTTACTCTCTTCAGCCATTGTTCTTGCAGAGTTTGTCTGTTATTCTCTCGCGTTACTCTCTTCAGCCATTGTTCTCGCAGAGTTTGGCCTGTTATTCTCACGCGTTACTCTCTTCAGCCATTGTTCTCGTAGAGTTTGGCCTGTTATTCTCACGCGTTACTGTCTTCAGCCATTGTTCTCGCAGAGTTTGTCTGTTATTCTCACGCGTTACTCTCTTCAGCCATTGTTCTTCCAGAGTTTGTCTGTTATTCTCACGCGTTACTGTCTTCAGCCATTGTTCTCGCAGAGTTTGTCTGTTATTCTCACGCGTTACTCTCTTCAGCCATTGTTCTTGCAGAGTTTGTCTGTTATTCTCACGCGTTACTGTCTTCAGCCATTGTTCTCGCAGAGTTTGTCTGTTATTCTCACGCGTTACTCTCTTCAGCCATTGTTCTTGCAGAGTTTGTCTGTTATTCTCACGCGTTACTGTCTTCAGCCATTGTTCTCGCAGAGTTTGCCTGTTATTCTCACGCGTTACTCTCTTCAGCCATTGTTCTCGTAGAGTTTGTCTGTTATTCTCACGCGTTACTGTCTTCAGCCATTGTTCTTGCAGAGTTTGTCTGTTATTCTCACGCGTTACTCTCTTCAGCCATTGTTCTCGTAGAATTTGTCTGTTATTCTCACGCGTTACTCTCTTCAGCCATCGTTCTCGCAGAGTTTGTCTGTTATTCTCACGCGTTACTCTCTTCAGCCATTGTTCTCGCAGAGTTTGTCTGTTATTCTCACGCGTTACTCTCTTCAGCCATCGTTCTCGCAGAGTTTGTCTGTTATTCTCACGCGTTACTCTCTTCAGCCATCGTTCTCGCAGAGTTTGTCTGTTATTCTCACGCGTTACTCTCTTCAGCCATTGTTCTCGCAGAGTTTGTCTGTTATTCTCACGCGTTACTCTCTTCAGCCATCGTTCTCGCAGAGTTTGTCTGTTATTCTCACGCGTTACTCTCTTCAGCCATTGTTCTCGCAGAGTTTGTCTGTTATTCTCACGCGTTACTCTCTTCAGCCATCGTTCTCGCAGAGTTTGTCTGTTATTCTCACGCGTTACTCTCTTCAGCCATTGTTCTTGCAGAGTTTGTCTGTTATTCTCACGCGTTACTGTCTTCAGCCATTGTTCTCGCAGAGTTTGGCCTGTTATTCTCACGCGTTACTGTCTTCAGCCATTGTTCTTGCAGAGTTTGTCTGTTATTCTCACGCGTTACTCTCTTCAGCCATTGTTCTCGTAGAGTTTGTCTGTTATTCTCACGCGTTACTCTCTTCAGCCATCGTTCTCGCAGAGTTTGTCTGTTATTCTCACGCGTTACTCTCTTCAGCCATTGTTCTCGCAGAGTTTGTCTGTTATTCTCACGTGTTACTCTCTTCAGCCATTGTTCTCGCAGAGTTTGTCTGTTATTCTCACGCGTTACTCTCTTCAGCCATTGTTCTCGCAGAGTTTGGCCTGTTATTCTCACGCGTTACTCTCTTCAGCCATTGTTCTCGCAGAGTTTGTCTGTTATTCTCACGCGTTACTCTCTTCAGCCATTGTTCTCGCAGAGTTTGTCTGTTATTCTCACGCGTTACTCTCTTCAGCCATTGTTCTCGCAGAGTTTGTCTGTTATTCTCACGCGTTACTCTCTTCAGCCATCGTTCTCGCAGAGTTTGTCTGTTATTCTCACGCGTTACTCTCTTCAGCCATCGTTCTTGCAGAGTTTGTCTGTTATTCTCACGCGTTACTCTCTTCAGCCATTGTTCTTGCAGAGTTTGTCTGTTATTCTCACGCGTTACTGTCTTCAGCCATTGTTCTTGCAGAGTTTGTCTGTTATTCTCACGCGTTACTCTCTTCAGCCATTGTTCTCGCAGAGTTTCTGTTATTCTCACGCGTTACTGTCTTCAGCCATTGTTCTCGCAGAGTTTGTCTGTTATTTTCACGCGTTACTGTCTTCAGCCATTGTTCTCGCAGAGTTTGTCTGTTATTCTCACGCGTTACTCTCTTCAGCCATTGTTCTTGCAGAGTTTGTCTGTTATTCTCACGCGTTACTCTCTTCAGCCATTGTTCTCGTAGAGTTTGTCTGTTATTCTCACGCGTTACTGTCTTCAGCCATTGTTCTCGCAGAGTTTGTCTGTTATTCTCACGCGTTACTCTCTTCAGCCATTGTTCTTGCAGAGTTTGTCTGTTATTCTCACGCGTTACTGTCTTCAGCCATTGTTCTCGCAGAGTTTGTCTGTTATTCTCACGCGTTACTCTCTTCAGCCATTGTTCTCGCAGAGTTTGTCTGTTATTCTCACGCGTTACTCTCTTCAGCCATTGTTCTCGCAGAGTTTGTCTGTTATTCTCACGCGTTACTCTCTTCAGCCATTGTTCTCGCAGAGTTTGTCTGTTATTCTCACGCGTTACTGTCTTCAGCCATTGTTCTCGCAGAGTTTGTCTGTTATTCTCACGCGTTACTCTCTTCAGCCATTGTTCTTGCAGAGTTTGTCTGTTATTCTCACGCGTTACTGTCTTCAGCCATTGTTCTTGCAGAGTTTGTCTGTTATTCTCACGCGTTACTCTCTTCAGCCATTGTTCTCGCAGAGTTTGTCTGTTATTCTCCTGCCCTCATACAATACGGCTTTCAAATCATTTTTTATACTCTGCGCTCACAGTAAATCACTTATTTATATATATTGTGGTGTGGAAAGTCTACAAAATAAACAGTTGAATACCTTCGATTGGAAGGAAAAAAAACATACTAGAACCCTTTTATTTGTTGACGCTAGAATGCCTTCATCGCTATTCACTTCCCCCACCTCTCCTCACCTCCTTGAACCCTGCGGGTGCCCGACATTTGCTGGCCGTAACATTTTATCACTCGCGGTAAACTCTACTGGATCTGTCCTCCTGTCTTTTATGTGAATTAGCTGCTCTGTTTTAGGCATCTCTGTTGTTCTTCACATCCCTTTATATCCCCTCCAATACAGAGTCCCTGACCCATTTTACAACACTGTTTGAACAGGGTTAACCCCCCGTCATGTGTATTCAACTCATTATCCCAGTTACCTTTCTAATACTGCCATTTATCGCGTGCAGTTTATGAGTACCAAACGAACCGAAGAACGAGCAAACAACAAGAGGAATATTTATTTTTTAGAATCCGTATAATTGGCAATTAGGTGTATTCCTCCTCCCTTTACGCCTTATTAACTGCGGTGATGTTCTCCGATTTTGCCATAACATTAATTTAAACTCATCTTTTACCTTCCGATGTAAATGATTTGTTATGGTTGGTAACACCCTGCCAACGTGCGGTGCCTCGGTAAACCAGGGTGGGGCAGTAAGTTCGAACCTCCCCGAGAGCAGAGACAGAGCAGCTTAATTTGTTTGTTTGTTTTTTTAAAAGGTGGGGGAATTGTTTTGTTCTTCATAAAAATGAATTTACTGATTATTACGTTTAAAAGACATGAGCATCTTTTATATCATGTTTACTTTACTTATTAAACCTCATCTGAGGTACCAAGGTCGCCGAGTGCTATCATCTTTTCAGTCATTATTATCGTTATTTTCAGTATTATTATTTTGAAATGCTAAGAGCATCTATTCTTTTAATTATTTTTTGTGCATGTATGAATTTATTCAGAGAATTTAATTCGTAATAATAATTTTTTAAAAATATATAGGCTAATAACAACAATTTTTGTCACAATATCTGTAGCTTGTTAATTAACCTTCTGTATACCATCCTGGGGTGTACTGACACCTCGCTGCTACTCAGATCTGTATTACTCAGCACAGGCTGAGCCATAGGGGCTGGGATACACGCACGCACTACTTTCGTCGTCAAAGTAATCTATAGTAACGACAAATCCCATATGTCCCCCAGCCCCACGTGTTCTGTACTAGGAGTGCGCTCAGTAGACATACAGCCGGCTCAACGCATTACCAGGACGACTGCTTCTAAGGTAAAAGCTACCGTGGTATGCGGAAGGTTAAAATCGATGAGAGAGAGAGAGAGAGATTTAGTCACTTTCCATATTTCATGAGGAATAAAGAGAAGTATAAATGCCATTGATGAGGAATTTGACTGGGTAGACTTCAAACGAAAGTTAGTGACGTCTAAAATATCGTAACAAATAGTTTCCTTAATTTAATATATCTTCAGTTCCCAATGTTACTCTAAGAAAGTAGACAGTAAAACAGTTTACCACGCAAAACTGCTGTGTGAAAATACAAAATTGTTAATAAGAAATAAAATGGTCGGATGGTTTGGCATTCAGCTAATCGAATATTATTTTTGCCGGAGCTTACACATCAGCAATTAAAATAAGCAGATTTAATTCTTTCGAGAATATTTTTTTTTTGTTGCGTTCTACCAGTAATCATTAGCAAAGATGAGACTAAATTCTAATTTTAAAAACCCTAAAATGTAAGCTTACCTGCTTCAGCTGTGATGATGCCATCTCATCTGTAAGAAACAGAAACGAAGGATAATGAAGCAGACAAATAGAAGAGCGAAATGAAAAAAAGAAATTCTTGTTCGTTTAAACTAAATTCTGTTTATAATCTAAGCAGAACTCAAATATTCCGCAGTTCAGTATTCTACAAAAACTCTAATTTTAATATAATTTTTTGTGTACTTACAGCACCATCGTTTGGATACAATGTTCGTACTGTGTACAACAAGAGAAGTGACGCGAGTGAGAGTTGGTTTCGTTGTCCATGGCAATAGATGCCAACATGCCAGAAAACGGTGCAGTTATAATTCTGGCCAGTTCATGAGATTACTCCAATTTGTTGCCTTGTTCGTAAATGTGCCATGTCTTGATTTAGCCACCATCATGAATAAATGTATCGCCGAAATTTACATACATCAGGTATGATGTACGGGTGATCAGTTAATCAGAGTGCGCTATCGCCATACGGAAATCAAGCAGATTCTGTCTATCCCTGGTCTTGTTACAGGCTATTAGTAACGACATGTTGCCAAAGATCTCGAAATTTCTTGTGGATCTGCAATTTATGCTCGCAGGTCGAATATAGGTTTGAAGAAGATCTACCGAAGACATTCAGCTCAGGGTCTAATATTGTGTCGGAAGCGTTACAATACGGGTTTCCATCTGGCGTGGTAAAATTAATATTCGTCGAAAAACAACGCAGTCTTACGAGATACATTACCGTTTTAAAGAAGCATCTTTGTGGGAACAAGGCATATTGAGATTCAATGCGCATATTCTTTAATAAGATGGTTCTACATGTCAAACGTTGTATTACCATGTTCAACTTGTTTTCCTTGGTTCGCCAAATTCGAATAATTTTGTAGCATTTGGATCGTCAGCTGGCAGTAACCCATCCACCTGCTGCCAATAGGGTGGCATTAAGAGGAGATATTGGGAAAGACTGCACCGGACGCTGATACGAAATCTTATTGATTCATTGCCTAACAGGATAGAAGTTCTTCGTTGATGTAAAAAGTGGCCTGACCAAGTTACGATATAAAGGATTTCACTCCGTAATTTTTCTTTGTTTACCGCAGCAAACTAGTACATTGTGATAATGACAGGTTTCCAAATTATTACGGCGGGACATGTACATAACTCCATCAGTTTGATCTTTTCTCCTAGAGATAGCCTTCTGTGAATTTGCTCTTAGGTTATTCTGCCAAGTCATTATATATATATACTTTTTTCCTACCTCTTTTAAATAATTTTCTTTGTGTACACTAATTATTGAGAATACAGGAAAATCGCTGATTTTACCACGATGCGACACCTGCTGGCCATTTCTAACATATTCATTTATCTTGTGTAGCAGGTATAATTAATTCACTAACTGATTAGACTATCGAGCGACCTTAAGTATCGATTAGAAATCGTTTTCCGGTTCATCTGTTGGCAGGAAAGCTAAAGGTATCAGTTCGAATCTTTATTTTCCCTCTCTCGACGGAAGCTGGTGGCGTCAGGTGTTTTTTTTATTTTTTTTTTTTTGTGTCGTCTATGAAAGGGTTCTGTTTTTATTTCTGCCCTTTCCCAGGTCTGTTATTGCTGCCCCATCGGAAATTTCCGGGTTTGGAGAGTGTACATGTCCATAAATACCTTCATCCGCGGCTAATACGGACACTTCCCGGTGCTTCCCAAGAAGTGGCCGCGCTTCGTGGATCATAAATCGAAATGGAAGCATGGTCTATTTGTTAAGTAGGGCTGGAGAAATAAACACGGTGATGTCGACATTACAGATAATTAGGTAGGAAATTAACATTTAACACTACAAAATACACTGTGGGAACGATAGCAGATCCTTCGGGGAACTAACGAGCGGACAAGGACACCGCGGTGATATTTGTACGTTGACAATTTGTTTAACTTGCGATTTTAAAAAAAGGTTGGGTGCTAATTAAGTTAGTTAATGTAGCCGAACTGAAATGTTTAATTATGTGATATTGACAATTTTTAAATTGCCCGTTTCTTTTTATCTTTTTTTGTTTGGGATGAGCGGCAGGGTTAAAAGGGGGTTCAGACGTCCCTTTTATAAAGGTGCGTTACCACGCAGACAGACAGACAGACAGAGAGAGAGAGAGAGAAGACAACAGTTTACATATAAACGACTGATATGGCCATCAGTTTGTTTCTCTCTGTACTGGTAGCACTGCCGATTTCTGTGGTAATGTATTATTATTATTATTATTAATATTTGTTGTAGTAGTAGTAGACCTATTACTTTTAGATTTCAAACAAGACCTAATCACTGAGGATTTCTGATGCATTGACAGCAGCAGCAAATTATCCGTTACTCGCAGGTAAAAATACTACAAATACAAACTGGGTAGAGATTCGGCACGGCCAGATATTGTGGTCAGGGAGATGTAGGGATACAACTGACTGATAGTAATAGCGGTAAGCGAATGGATTTTGGTTGGTAAGTGGTGAACATAGATTCGTTTAAACAGTTTACTTATATGCATTTCTTTTCCTTAGGAAAATAGATTTGCTTAAGTCGTGATGGGCTCCCTATTTCTAGTCACTGCCCTCTAGCAGTAACCAAAAGGAACTCCCAGAATTCGTTTAAAAGAAGTGAAGGGATAAATTCGGGTTTTCTGTATTCATCGCTACAAAGTGGTCGGGCACCTGTGGTGAGCCACCTGATCGCTGGCTGCTGGTTCTGCGCAAGCGTCCCCGAGAAATGCTGACAAATCTGGTAGGAAGCATACACGAGGATTTCCTGCCCTTTCTAAAGGGTTCACTGGTTCCTTAACGCAATGACCAGATCCAGGCGTCCTTCCTGAAATTCTCTCTCTCTCTCTCTCTCAATTTGTTTATTTGTTTTTCTCTCTTTGCTTTCTTCCTTCGTGGTGTTTTTTTTTTGTTTTTTTTTTCTGTCAACCTCACCAGAGGTTTGCAGCCCTATTTTCTTTTATTATGATGGAGAGACGGCGCTCCAGGCCCTCGGATGGATGGCTGTTCCGTAATTTACCCCTTGTAAAAAGGGGGGGTTCATTTATTTGTTTTATTGTAAAAATCCTCCTAAATGATGGCTGTTGCCTTCCAATGGCATAACTTTATTTTGGAAACCCTTTACTGGTCCATCCGTCTGTTGGACTGGTTACCATTTATTGCACTCACCCGTCATGTCCAGTAAAATATAACCGTACATGTGGTAATTTACATACCGCGGGGCCGGGGCCGGGGCCGGGGTGGGGGGGGTGGTTGGTGGACATGTAACGCGAAAGATAGGAAACAGCGTCGAGGCTAGCGGATTGATAATGGTAGAGGCAACGCCAATACAAAACCTGGTCTTTTGTTTGCTGCCTTCTAAAACGGCTGGACTTATTTCGGAAATCGCTTTAGGTATTTGTCTGGAATTTAAAACTCAATTTATTTATGTTTTTCTATTTTTCCGTTGCTCTGGAGACGTTGTCAAGGGAGGTAATTACGGGCAGAAATCTTTTGAAAATGCCCTCCTACTATAAATGAAAATTGTTTATATTTGTTTGAAAGACTGATTCTCAATTGGATGACATTAAGAAGGTGAAATAAAGAATCATGATTTATGGTCTAAATCATTAACGAGCCAATTACCACCTCAGCCATCGAAGATGTCAGAAATGTTTGTTAAATAAAGAAGCCAGAATTGCAGATGTCTTTTTAGTGTAAAGATTTCTGAAACACACACACATCAGTCCCGGCGGCATGGGCCCGCCCCTCAATGTAACAGCCCCCTCATTTTATGCTTAAATCTCTCATTGGGCCTATAGCCCCTGCACCAGTTTGTTGGTGCCCAAGTTGGCCTAAAGCTGAGCTGGCTAGTGCCACAGTCCAGTCCTTGTAGCGTGCTCTGCCCCAGGCGTCGAGGTCCGAGTCTTTTAGCTGCAGGCCCCAATGGCGTTAGCCAATGGGACCAGGGCTCGATTGTGTCAGTCATACTGTGGTAACAGTTCGAGTTCTGGCCCCTGTCTTTCTATTATGATTTTTCTTATGTTGCTTTAAAAAAATCATTGTGCCCCCGGGTCTGCTCACACACATGCACACACACACACACATACGCGCGCACTATATATGTTTGTTTGTTTTTTTCAGTTTTCACACGGTGAGGCTACCGACATAAAATGCGAAGATTACTGTCCACTTTCATCTTCCTCAGAGCTGCTGGTTTGCGATGTCCATGACAACAACAATATCTGTCGAAAAAATGTTGCATGCCATGGAGAAAGTGACTGTCGGCATTTCCGTACGTGATTCGAAATAAAGGTTTCTTTCTTTAAAAAAAAAACTTTAAAAACGCAGGCTTTTAGTTTTTTTAAAAAGTAAAATAAAATCTTTTTCTTTTTTTTGTAAACAATGACTATGGTGTGTCTTTAATACAATATCAGGGGAGGTAAGTAAGGTGTTGTTTCTTTGTCCGAGGCTCCTAATGTATCTATACACGCAGTGGCTGACACTAACCTTTAGAAATCAGCCGTTTGTTAATCGATAAGTGAAGCCCGGTCTTTCAATAGAAGACAAGAACTTTGACGTTGTCTTAACGTGAAGAGCGAGCAGCACACTCTTCCTCGCTCGTTAATCAAGCCCACGTGAAAGACTCAAACCGACGGCCTCGACTTATAATAGGAGTGTTATTCACAATCAAACTCGTTGGTTTTTGTTTCTTCTCTAATTTCCAAAATAAAATTTACATCAGATGAACCTTTATCGTCTTGTTTGTTTTCTTGCTTATTGTCTAACCCCGCCCCCTTATTTTTGTTTCTTTTTTAAGTGGGACAGAAAACTAGGGCTGTTTGTGTTCCGGCTCCTGACATCGAGAAAGATTTCGAGAAATCAGGTTTATGCGGAGGTATGACAGACCTGTCTTTCTTTGTTTAAACATTTACTTACCTGAAAAGCCTCCCTTTTATATATTAGTAACAATACCCCGCACCACACACGCAAAGTAATTTAGCTGCTTGTTTTATTTTTGTCCATTTATTTTGCTCATAAGTTTGCCCCTGACACCACCCCTTTCTTTAAAAATGTTAGTTTTTAACCCTTTGCTTAAATCTGAGCTCCACTAACCTTGCAACCCGCCTAACGAAGTAGGGGCTGTGACTTCCTTATTATTATTATTGTCCTCTATGGCATCCTAACCATTCGTGTTCGGCACCACAACTGTATTTAAATAACAGTCCAACACAGGTGCAAGAGTCAGGGCCTCTGGGATACCAAGTGATATAGGAGGTAAGAGTTGGCCAGGTATTTATCAGTGCCCAAATCATGAATTGGTGAATACTTCTGAAACCAGGGATGATTTCAGAATTTTCATGGATGCCCATTTCAGAGGCTAAAGGAGCTGTGTCTGTAGAAGTGGGAATTTTTCTACCTTTCAGATTCACCTTTACAGCTTGTTTATATCCCTAAATATTCTAAGTACCATATGGTGGAAGGAGCGAGGTACATTTTAGATCTGTCACGTAAAGAGAAACAGATGAATATTCTCTTCTCCATGTGAAAAATCTGAATAACAAAGTTCTTAATTAACTTACATAACAAACTTTTTTTCCATTTAAAAGACGGCTGTGAAGTTACCCAAAGTCAGGTAGGAGATGGTAAATATCCATGCAAAAACAATTAGCGATTGGTTGTTTGCTTTAAAGCTTGTGGACAGATTTCGCTAGTTTGTAGTTTAATGAAGATGGATGGGTGTTTTCTTTCTTTCTATTATTCAGACTGTAGTACATCAATGGACTGCAACAAGCATGACCCAAAGAGCAATGGCAAGACTATTTGTTACAAGAACCAATGCCTGAAGAACATCCCTTGCAAAACCAATGAGCAATGCTCAAGATATAGTACGTATAGTATATTCCAGGTTATAGGTGAGGATAATGCAGCTTTAAGAGATTTTTTTTTAAATTTCAAATTGAAACTACGACAGGGTATGCTGTAAAACCTTGTTTTAGACATTTATGGGATGAGTTAAAGCTGAAATGCACAGAATGGTAAATCAGACAACCTTCGGGGTTCCATCTTTCGATTGGTCCTTTAAATAAAAGTGGACTGCGGGCGGATTTCGTCGAGCATCCGTCTACCTGTGATCTGCCTGAAACAGCTCGCGCAAAACCGGTGTAGGGCTAAACCTTTAACCCTTCCACGGCAAAACTCTGCCAATGAACATTTATCAAATTTCATCCTTTCTCTCGAGTTCGGCAATTCCAACCAAACTTGGTCAGTTCATTTCATTTCCGTGATTTAAGAAAAGCGGACTTCATTATTTTCAGCATCTTTCCTGATGGATAAAAATCACCTGGAGAACAGACCTCCGCCAGATGCTTACTAACTCGGTGTATTCGTGTAGCCACAGGGGATGTTATTGGTTAATGACAGACGATTATGGCTCCTAGTGAATGTAAATTTAATGAGAGACTTTAAAATGTGTTTGCAGTACCTTCTTCCAGTATGAAACATTGGTAAAAAAATTATTCTTTATCAACAGATACTGGTAAAATAGACACTGTATCTTGCCAAGAGGATGTCTGCACCTTCGTTCGTGAGTATCTTCTTTTTCTGCCGGTGATGTCGCGCTGTTCTTTTGTACGTAACCTCGAAAAATCCACTTTGTCTAGAACCTTATAGTTAGAGTCGCTTCCAGAGGGGGAAGAGTAAATTTGTTCCCATGCGATCAGCTGCTGGAACAATCATTGTATACCTGCAGAATTAAGTGTTAAGCATCTGTGGAATGATAACAAGGGAGGTAACTCTTTGTTTTTGGAAGAATATTGATTCTGTAGTTGAATACAAGTTGAAATTTAGATGATTTGTAGTGTGTGTGTGTGTGTACTTTCAAGTTTAACATCATTTTCGGTTTTTTAAGAATTTACTTCAGCATAAAAGATTTTCGTGTTAAAATGAAAGGATGGTTGTAAAGGTCATTTCAAAACGTAAAATTGTATTATTGCTACCATTTCTTTTATGTAATGAGGGACGCCATTTTATGAACCTCCTAAAACAGAGAGAGAGAGAGATTATGTTGTGTTTAGGGAGATCTGTCAAATGTATCATTATAGTGCCACACTGACATGGTTGTTGTGAGAGAAGCTTTCACACCTTTGGATTAGCACCTGTTGATGTGACGATAATTTAATGCACATGTCCAGCAAGCATAATTGTGTGCGACTGTTGACATATCCGATGAAGGCGCATGATGTCATGGTTACCGTTAAGCTTATGGGCCTGCTGCTTCCATCTTCAGCAGCAAATGGAAAGTCTAGGTTAGAACTGCTCTGTTTAGTCACAAGGAGGACCCCCCCCAACACACACACACCAACAAACTGGTAAGGAAGGTTAAGAAGAAATGATACTGAGAGAGGTTTGTCAGAGCACCTGAGACCCCAAAGAAGAATAAACTTGGCCCCTCTGCCTTAGCAGGATGGTACACTCAGCCATCCACTGCCCACGCATCAAAATGGACATCATTATCTATGCAGAAAATAATAATAATAATAATAAATATGCAGACCTCACTATTGACTACTATTACTTTGTTTGGCAGAGCCATTATTTTCTTCTTTTTTGCTGTTTTAAAAATATTTTTTGGCAAAACCTTTGGTATTTTACTCAAGCTAATTATCGCCTTCTTTCTTTCTTTCTTTTTTTTTTTTGGAAAAACCTTTAGGTACTCCAAAAACTGGCAGTGAACCCATCCGTAAGTATAACTCTGAAGGAAGGTAGCTGTGATGTTAGTCTTCAAATCTCACTATAAATTAAGCATAATTCAAATTGAGGACTGGTTCGTTGAAGAATGGCATTTGCCAGACCAACATAAATTATCTGATGCTAAAAGTTAAAGCAGGTACACATGCCTCACTGGTTTCTAGTCATCGGTAGTTCTGTAACCAGGAGGGTGTGGCAAGTGGATTGTGGGCCTGTATTAAGTGTACCATGGTTGATAGCATGCATAAGGGATCTGGCTAGTAAGTAATATTAGTGATGGATCTGAGAAGCCAATACTTTCAGTATAGACAGCTTATTAGAAGTTACGGAAGTTAAGGATTGCTCCTTAATAATTTTTTTAGGGTTCTTACTGGCATTCTGAAGTTTTAATAAGTACACATCTTTTATTCAGATATCCATTTAGCAAACCTCTAGCTGTAGAATATCTATGAGGATGTAGGTATTAAGCTTTTTGAACCATTTTGGGTTGATTTTTCCAGTCACACAGATCTCTACTCAAGAACTGGATTCCAATCTGAATCAACAGGGTTAATGCAAGCAGCTGTTTATAATGACATTGCCCGAACCTTAGTTCCCAGATAAAAAATCACATCTAAGCTTTGATTGTATACTCATGCTGTCACCAACAGACCATGTGTTTAGCATAGTTATGCATACACACCAAGTCAGTGGTGTTATGATATACACACGCATCTACTGCCATTGGATGTGTAGAAGTGGCTCCCTGTACGAGTGCAGCAAGATGTTTCACAAAAACACTCAAATCTCCTGGATTGTTGGAGTGAAAAATGCTGGGCTTTAATGCCTAGACACAGGAAAGGGGGTCACAGAGCTGTAGATATCTTGTGAAGAACTTGAAAAGGGTTAGAAAGCACACAAAAGGAATAGCTTTTGTTGCATCACAAATAACCTCTTACACAGCAAGCAGGGACGCATCACTATACATAGCATTTGGTTCCGACCCCTGACCTTCAGGCAGAGCAAGTATTTCAGGACCACAGGCCAACTGCAGCCATGTTTTCACCCCCCAAATTTTTAATTTATAAATGAAAAGGAATCACTTTCAACAAGTACCCTCATCTCTGAATTGTTTCTGCCTCATTTTCGCATCCTTGACAAACTGTACCTACCTGGTCATGATGGCTACAAAGTTGTCATTCACTAATTCACAAAAGGCCATCAACATTTTTAATCATCATTACATACTTCCATTAACCTGGGTATCTGACATTTTTTTTTTTTTTTTAAAATCTTCTACCACCACTTTTGTTAGTTATAAAATTACTGACATTTGCGCAAGCCTTTTCTGTCACCTGTTCTTAGGCTGGTTGGTGGTCCATCAGAAGCTCTGATGGGTCAATGGGCACTGACAACAGAAGGTCCCCCACAACCAAAGTTACCTGATTACAAAATAGGATGGGATGTAATGCCTCATGTGGACTGACAGCTGGACATTACAAAGTCATGCTCTACAGTGTTAGGAGCCAAACAGACCCATCCTGTCACCAATGAATCATGACACCAAAGGTCCAATGTGAGATTGATCAAAACAATGCTGAAAACCTAAAGTCCACACAATACATAAAAGCCACATGGGCATCCTGCAGCATCAGCTTGATGCTACTCTCCCAGAGTCTTGTTAGAGTTCTTCATCACTGTTCTCTGCACCCAGATGGCTGATGAAATTGCCCGTTTCAGAAAACTCTTAGTTTATAACAGTGAAGATAAAAGCTTGAAAAGTATGTCGGACACCTCAGTTCCACCAACATCCTGCAACTGTTTTCTACTGATCCCTATGTTTTTCTCAAATTAGATAACAAAAAAATTTGATTTTTGTTTTTTTTTTTCCAAATTTAGAATGCAAAAGGTCACGCAAGTGCAACAAGAGTAATCCAGAAAAGAAAGGCCGATCTCTGTGTTATAAAGGAACTTGTCATGACAACATTTTATGTAAACAAAATAGCGATTGCTACAAATATGGTGAGTAGGTTTGATTAAGTTCTTTGAAATAAGACCAGGAAAATTTTAAAGAAATTAATTCCAGTTAGAGAGAATCAAATTTGGAAAATTGTGAAGTCCAGCTACTAAGACCAGAGCAGATGTGGCTGATAGCCAGCAGTTTTAACCCATCTCTAATTTTTCAGCTAGCTTGACAACTGGTGAACTTTGACATTGGGGCTATCAATTCTGCCACCTATTGGGCTTATAACTGTCAGTTGGTACAGTTGATCAATAGGCCAATATCTGAATAGTTCTAAATGTCAACAAAATTGTTGTGACATAATGTTTGCGATATGCTTTAGAGACCTTTATTTTAATAGTTGAACTAGTTTAAAAAAAACAAACTAGCTGCTTTATTGTGTGGACTTCAGGACTTTTCTGGTTCGGCAATATTCCATTGTGCTGTTGATAAACTGAAGCAAACACCAATCACTGTAGTTTAAATTATGCTTTATTTTTCTTTTTCTTCTCCCACCCCTAGCAAAAGCTGATGGTCAAAAAAGAAAACCAACCTGTGAAGAGGGTTTCTGCACTGCTAATACAGGTAAGTATTGAAGTGTTGCTGGCATAAATCGTTGAGGGCCCGTGCAAATACTATAAGCCTGACTGGCATATTATGACCCATTCATTTCCGAACCAAAGCTAGTTAAGACAAATAGTTCAACAGACATTTCTACCCAACCCTCCTCAGTGAAGATCATGGAAGGATTAATATGAAGGCTTTTAAAATTACCAAGGTTGAAGAATAAAAAGTGGGGTCTCTGCACTCAACAGAGGCTCCTAAAGATTTCAAGCTTTGTTTTCATCTTATCAAGGATGAATATATATATATATATATATTCCTTCAGTAGCGGGTTGGTTATGCAATTTATTCAATTAGTTTCTTTCCATCCATCTCTCTGGGCAACAGGAACACCTGCATGATCTCGCAAGGGTTAATGTTATTTGTACTGACCAGACAGTTTAGCTGTGACCCAGTGTTGCCAGAACTCTACTGGATTGGAGTTTTGATGCACCAGAACCCACTAGAGCTATTCTGATCAGTAGGATGGAGGTGCAAGAGTAACTGTTAACTGAAATCTGCCATAGCATGTCCACCCAGTGCCTGGCACTCAAAGATGGATATTTGTTTCTCCCTTTATGACTTTCCTTACAAAATAACTTATTAACTATTGTCAAATGACAATAGGGTCATGTTGACTTTACCAGAATTCATAAACAGACTTTAATAACTATACTAACTCTAAACTTTACCAGACCAACCTAAAATGTGCAGCCTAGTTTTAAAGACTCAACAGCTTCATCCATTCCACATTTTCCTGGAAACATAGGTCTACTAATCCAAGGAAACATTCTTAAAATACAACTTACAATTCCCTTTTTTTCCAATTGTCCTTAAACACTCACTATCCCATTAGCATGTACACAAGAAAATTCATCTGTTAAGAATTTAACCCTTACCACATTAAACAAATTCTCCTCTCACAAGCTGCTTCTTAGCAAAGCACTTGAGCATAAAGAAAATTGGACTTTTTTATTTTAAATGTTTACAAATATGTTGTTGTTGTTGGTTTTTTTTTTTCCATTGTGTAATTCCTCTTTATAAAATATTATCCATTTTTGTTTTATTCAGCAGGGCGACAAGAAAAGGGTAAGTATTATCGTTACTTTTATTTGAAGCTACCAGTTAAGAAGCTGTCACACAGACAACATGAAAGTTTGTATTAAATGTTTTGCACACACACACAAAAAACACACCCTGGTGGTAATAATAAACACTTTTTTTTTTTAACTTATAGAAAGCAAGGGTTAAAAAGACTTAAGCTACCACCAGCTCATTATAGTGCGCTGTTCTAAGCTGCAGATATAAATCACACAAGGAGTTTAATCTACATTTCAGGATGCAACAGCTCGGAGGACTGCTACAAACGAAATCCAGAGAAGCCAGCCCTATGTCACAAAAACCAGTGCATGGAAAACATCTCCTGTTCTCAGCATCATGATTGCTACGAGTATGGTAACTAAAACTTTTTACTTATAGGAAATAGAAAAAACTGCTGTCTGTAATGACAACGTTCTTGGTTAGTCATCGTTATAGACAGCAGTTATTAATTTACTGACATTATATGCTGAGATCGATTGTTACCACTGAAAGACACTACAGGGCAGGCAGTGGATACAGCCGGTCTAGTATTTCAAACATTTAATGATTATAAAATACTACTCTTCCATTTACTTCAAAGAATATAGACTTTCATTATCTTTTTCTTTCTTTTTTTCCGTTTCTTAACTTATCCAGCTGTGGCTGATATTGAGAAAGAGCTATTTCCTTATTGCGAGAACAAGATCTGTATTGCCAACATCAGTAAGTATGAAATGATAAAGCAATACCTTTCGTTCTAATGTAACATCTCACAAATACACTACTAGAAACAGGTAAATGATATCTAACTCTTACTTTACACTTTGGAGATGTAAGAAAACTTTTGGTTGTGCTGTGACTGATTTCGAATTTGTTTAGCTCTGAACAAAAAAACATGATGCTATCTTTCTGTATATCCGATTTTAAAACATACCTGCCAATAACAGTTTTGTATCAGGCTGCAAACTAACACAGAAGCCATTTGTCCAAATAAACCAGACACCTGTATAGAATTTCTGATATGAAATATGCTTTGAATTTGATCCAGTTGGAGTTGGATAAGTGGATTCAGATGCTGATGATGAATCAATCAATCCTGCACCAACAGAGAGATTGGTTTTCTTCATATTCTTGGTGTTTTCCTTGTAAAGTTGCATATAGACTGGGATTTCTATTTTAAAGGCATTGAGACAAAGCACACATGAACATTGTAGAAAGACGAATGGATACGAAACAAATTGATACATTTTCATCGCACATAACTCAGCAAGGTTTGCACTGCATTATGGGGTAATTCAAAATGGCTAACAGCTGTTACTATGGACTTTGTGACTAAAGTTTAAACGATTCATTCTTAATGGACACCTAGATTTTAGGACAAAAAAAAAAGTCATCAGGTGGATATTTAAATGCAAGAGTAACACTTTAAGGAAAACTGTGGAACATGCAATTATTTTGCTGCTGTATCATTAGAATACATCCATATAAAAAAACTACTCACTCAGTTAGTTTATTATGAAATTAAAATTGCTCCAGATTTTGTTATGGGAGTGGCCATAATACCTCCCAAAAATAGGATTCATCACTGCCAAACAAGACCAACATTAGGTTTGATGCACATTTAAGACAAAAAATCTTGACTTAAAATTATCCAGTAATATAATAGACAATACATAACATTCCACTGCTCACCCTAAAACACACACAAACATCAGACTCCCCTCCCAATCTTCATTATATAACAGCGTAAGCTTCATAGTAAGTACTTCACATTTTTTCCCATGTCATCTAGAGGTTTACTGAAGGAGGTATTGCCAATTTTTAGTATGCCCCAGACGGCATGTACCACTTGCATTAGCACACAAATCTATGGATAAAAGTATACAAACTTTCTTCACAAAACATTTTGGTGGCTTTCAAATTTTAAAAAGCACGCACATACATTTTTAATGTTAATTTATCAGTGAAAATGTGAAGGACTTGTGGTTATTATTTCACAACTAAACTAAGCTTTGAAGATGAAAATCTGCTCATAAATAGAAATGATAATCTGACAATTTATAGTACTGACATTTTGTAATGTTTAGTTTTTTTTTTCTAGTTCCCACATATACTTTTTTAATTACTGCTTATGGTTTAAGCATGAATATCCTTTCACACAGCCAGCTAGATACTAGTAAAAAATCTCACCATTTAGCACTACAATGTTTTTGCATCCATTGATTTTTCTATTTCTAATAATCCTCATCCATAATTTCCATTAATCTATTATTATTATTATTATTATTACAGGTGCTGATTAGGAACTGCAGGACTCATCCAAGTAATTATCAAAACTGTAACTACTGAATATTTGCCTTTACTCAACTGTTTTCGGTGTCTTAAATCTGTTTTCTTTTTGAGATAATAAAAAGTTAATGCAGAAAACAGTTGGCTCTATTCTGCAACTCCTGCCTTCTCTTTCTACAGTGTCTACTGCTTTAGTTCGAGAAACAATCCGATGTTTATTGATCCACAAGTGTAGAAACAGTATAAAATGTAGGAAATAAATTTTGAAACTACTTCTCGTTTTTTTTTTTTTTTCCAAAATCTGCACAGTACAACAGATGCTTAGCACTGCATTCAAATGAAGTATTTTTCAGCAAGACAATGACTATGCTGTTTCTAACCCAATGAACAAAGAAACAAACAGTATGTGCAGTGCCCCCTTCTTTTTTTAAGTTTCATTTGTTATACCAGTATTTGGCGGAAACCATTTTGGCAAAAAGATATTAAGGTATGGAGGGGCATCAGAGCTACTTAAAGGAAAAAATATTTTTATTATTTTAAAAACACCTTGCATTCAGTGGTAATATAAACATCCATAAGTGCATAAAGGATACTGTCAAATGAATGAAAATTCTTTTTTAAATGTTATACTTTTCCTGGTTTTCACATCAGACAATCAGACATTATACAAGGCACACAGCTGAAAACAAAATGATGACTGCAAGATAATCTTATGCATTGATGTGGCTTATTACTACAAATGCTTGGTAAATATTTTTTTGTTAAAGAAAAATATATACAACATGGAGACCATCTATGATAAGCAATGATCTGCAATAATCATCACAAGGCTTTAATTTGAAAACCTTTTAAAATCTACTTGACAAAACAGATTCTCCTCCGGTTACTGCCTAGAAACCTCTCCCCTATACCATATTCACTTACTGCACGAGACTGAAGCCCCGATGGATGTTCTAGTCCAACCTTCCCTGAATGGAATTTAAAAATCTACTCATCAGACAAAAAAAGAATACTCCTTTTTTGTTTTTCTACTGTATTCCTTTAACCATGGCATTTAAAAGTTGTTTCTGGCCAATTTATCATAATTGTCTGTTGATATTTTCACAGTGCAGTACACTTATGTTTAATAATAATTATTTCTAAGGCTGCCAAGTGGTAGACTACTGGACTGCTACAGTTGCAAGTCAGAGTTAGACTGATCCCTGTAGGGATAATCTCATTTTGGAATTATCTCCCTGGCATGATTTCTTCTAGATCTTCATTGCTCTCCTGACATCTACCAATGCTATTAACTCCACTCCCAAAACGATAACAATATAAATTGAGTTGTCAGAAGATAAACAGAAATATACCTAAATCTTTTTTTAAGTTAGAATTCTTTTCAATGAAAATATGAAAGTTTGTAACAAGTTTAAAAAATCAATTATCATTAACTATGGCACAGAACAGCAAGTAATAAATATCAAAGACAACTATCTTAAAGCATTTTATTGTTTTAGGAATATGATCATTTATGAATTATTTACTTATTACAAATATAAGGTATCATAATATATTTTAAAAGTTACACCAATCATTAAAGAGTTTTGAAAGTATTCTGCGATTTTCTTTATAAACTTGGTAAGAAACAGTAGTAATAACACACTGTGGTGATAGAAAAGAAATTATGCATATTTTAAATTGTTGAAGCTATCACAGAAACAGAAATTACCACGAATACTTTGATGATAAAGTTTGATCAATTTGTATGCCAACCATTCATTTTAATGCAAAATGATTAGCATAAAATCACTAAAATAAAAGTGAAACAACATGCAGTTCCTGTTCTATTTACTATGAAAGCAGTCCTACATTTTTACCCCCCCCATCACATCACAATAGTTAGCAACTAAAAAACTACTGTCTCTCTGCCACAACAACAAAACACGTAAAGGAAATACACAATAATTTTACTACATTTTTTGAAATCTTTCCACAATGAATAATAATATAACTTCCTTTAAGTATCTTTGTCATTCTTTTAATCTGGTCTGTACAATTACTATTCAGTTTTTAGCAATATGTATGAATTCCTGTAACAGAAACCACAGCCAATATTAACATCAGTAATGAAATATACATTCAGTTAATTTACTTGCCAGGATTTCTACTGCAGAAGTCAACTTTGCCAGCATCAGTTATCTAAAATGGCAAAAATAATTGGAACAAACATCAACACTTTTGGCCGTGATCATCATCAGCTCCATGATAAGGAACAACTTCCAGATGATTTAAGTCACAGTTTTCATCTGGATTCTGACATCTCAGACTCCTTTTGAGATTTGCAATTATTTCCAAAAAAATCTCAAGAATGTGTCAAATATGTTCGATGACTGGATCTAACATTCTTAGATTTATTACATTTTTCCTGATGTTCTGAAGAGGAAGAGGAATTTGACCTTTGTTGTTGAAACTTTAATCTAGATGTCCTTGACTTTTTAGATTTCTTGGATCGTGAACCAAGCGAGCTTGATGAGCCAGAATCTGATCGGTGCCGAGATCTGACTTTTGAATGCTTGGCTGACTTTCTATGGGATCTGACAACTGGTGAGGCACTAGATGAGGAACTTTTGTGTCTGTGACCAGAGTTATTTGATCGCTTACGAAACCTCGAATGGAATGAGCCAGAGGAGCTGTAAGATGAGGTTGAGTTGTTTCGACCACGGATTTTAGCCCTTGATCTTTTACGAGATCTATAGTAAGAGAAGTCGGATGAACTTGAGTCTGATCTGTAGGTTGATTTAGACCTTGAACGTCTCTTCATCTTTCTATGAGACTGTGATAGAGAACTACTAGACGAAGAATCTCTACTATTCCTTCGCTGTCTTGCATGATGATGCGCTTTTTGTTTTGACCTCAACCGTTTTCTTCTTGATTTCCTCTGCACTGATGTCCTTGACCTTGAAAATGATCTATGCCGGCTGTAATACCTGTGCGTTTCAGCAGCCATGTGACTTTTGCCCTTAACCGAGTCTCTTGAGTGATTGTAGTTTTGATAAGGAAACTTTTCACGATCTCTGTATTGTATCCAAAATTCATTGCCAGGATTATGGAAAACATGCAGGAAGTTGCAATTCTTTCCTCTGGAGCATTTATGCTTGCTAAATAAACCTTAAAAAAAAAAATGTTTAAAAGATTCATTAAGATAATCATTCATATACTTTATTCATTTTTTTAAACAATAATATAAGAGAGTTTTTTTAAAAATTTCTTTCTTTTTTCAAATATAAACCACTAAGAGACTGCTCACTAGTGAGAAATCATATTTAACCAATCTTTCATTCCTTACCATACTCTGAAAATTCATAAAACTATAGCAGGAAGAGGTAAAACAGAGTCGAATAAAATGACATTTCCATCTACATTTATAAATTTGGAAAGCACCAAAGAAAAAACTAAGGCTGACATACCACAGATTGCCCGCTTCCATGATGCAATGTCCACAAACTGGCAGGACAACTGTTTACCTGCGTAAAACCTCCCATTGAACTTTCTAAAAGCAGCTACAGCATCTTTTTCACTACAAGGAAAATAAAGATGAAAACAGTAGTCATAATATTGCAGACTCTTAGATTTACAGTACTCATCACAATTACTGCAACACTGGGAAGTGCCAAAAATATGCACCGCTCTAGTCTCACTGTACGTGAACTTTTAAATCTAGTTATTGTGTCATACAACATTAAGATTTAGAAGACTTCAGATTTTAAATATTCAAACATGTTAATAACAGAAATGGGCAAAAGAGGGGTAAGGCACATACACCAACATAAGCAACAATGAAGAAAAAAAAATGTGGGATTGTAAATTACATTGGGACAAATTTTAAGAGAATAAATAAATTTAAAAACCATGCTAAGAAAACATGTTAATTAAGTTCAACTGATGACTACAGCTTTAAACATAAGGAAATTTATCAAAATTTACTATTTCAGCCAAGACTATTGATGTTCATTAGTTTGTTATTTCATTACATCTATAGCCACTTGGCAATCATTAAAACAAATTACCATCAACATTCTTCAACAGTTATTAGCTATGAAGAATACACTGCTTTGGTTTTGTTTTTCATTATTGTTCCTATGTAGTTGAATGTCAGAAGTCCACTTTCCATCATCCAAAAGATTGAGCTTTTATAAAAAAGGTTGACAAACAGACAGACAGACAGATAGATATATAGGTGCATCTCAAAAAATTAGAATATCATGGAAGAATTCAATATTTTTTGTCAGTTATTTCAGAAAGTGAAAATTGTATATATTCTAGACTCATTACATGTAAACTAAAATGTTTCAAGCATTTTTTAATTTTAATTTTGATAATTACGGCCTACAGCTAAAAGAAATAGAAAAAAGGTATCTCAAAATATTAGAATATTCCATTTGAGTAAATCACTATTTATGCAGTATAAATACCATGAATCTCTCAGTCTGGTTCAGTACACAACCACAATCATGGGGAAGACTGCTGACTGACAGTTGTCCAGAAAACACTTATTGACACCCTCCACAAAGAGGGTAAGCCACAGAAGGTCATTGCTGAAAGGGCTGGCTGTTCGCAGAGTGCTGCATCAAAGCATATTCATGGAAAGGAAAAGTGTGGTAGAAAAAGGTGCACAAGCAAGAGGGATGACTGCAGCCTTGAGAGGATTGTCAAGCAAAGCCAATTCAAGAACTTGGAGGAAGCTTCACAAGGAGTGGACTGAGGCTGGAGTTAGTGCATCAAGAGCCACCACGCACAGATGTGTCCAGGAAATGGGCTACAAGTGTCGCATTCCTAGTGTCAAGCCACTCCTGAACCAGAGACAACGTCAGAAGCGTTGTACCTGGGCTAAGGAGAAAAAGAACTGGACCGACTGTTGCTCAGTGGTCCAAAGTCCTCTTTTCAGATGAAAGTAAATTTTGCATTTCATTTGGAAATCAAGGCCCCACAGTCTGGAGGAAGAGTGTAGAGGCACAGAATCCAAGTTGCTTGAAGTCCAGTGTGAAGTTTCCACAGTCAGTGTGATTTGGGGTGTCATGTCATCTGCTGCTGTTGGTACACTGTTTTATCAAGTCCAAAGTCAACACAACCGTCTACCAGGAGAGTTTAGAGCACTTAATGCTTCTGTCTGCTGATAAGCTTTATGGAGATGTTGATTTCCTTTTCCAGTAGGACTCGGCACCTGCCCACAGTGCCAAAACTACTAGTAACTGGTTTGCTGACCATGGTATTACTGTGCTTGATTGGCCAGCCAACTTGCCTGACCTGAACCTCATAGTTTCTCTATGGGGTATTGTCAAGAGGAAGATGAGAGACACCAAACCCAACAATACAGACGAGCTGAAGGCCGCTATCAAAGCAACCTGGGCTTCCATAACACCTCAGCAGTGCCACAGGCTGATCGCCTCCATGCCACGCTGCATTGATGCAGTGATTCATGCAAAAGGAGCCCTGACCAAGTATTCAGTGCATAAATGAACATAATCCGAATTTCTGAAAAGTTTCTATATTATAAATCCTTTTTTTTTTATTGATCTTATGAAATATTCTAATATTTTGAGATAGTGGATTTTTGATTTTCATGAGCTGTAAGCCGTAATCATCAAAATTAAAACATAAAAAGGCTTGAAATATTTCACTGTAATGAATCTATAATATATGAAAGTTTCACTGTTTGAATTAAATTACGGAAAAAAATGAAATCTTCCACGATATTCTAATTTTTTGAGATGCACCTGTAGATAGATAGATATCAATCACTATTCTTTTTTATTATTCTGGGCAAACTGGCTAGATAATAAAAACAAAATGATGTTTTAAATGTTAGAATTACAATAAATCTGTCCCCAATTAAAAAAAAAAAAAAAACCCATATCAGATCCTGATTTTGCCACAAATGGATCACCTTTAAAAAAAAAAGTTTAATAATATATCAATTTTTCTTGTTCTTGTGATGAGTTTAAGAATTTCTAGAAAATAACATACTTACTACTTGTATTGAACATACACATTTCCTCGTAGATGTGGCTCGTAATTGCAGCACACCTTGAACTGGATAACTTTGCCAACTTCTTTAAATTCTGGCAAGACATCGTTATAGAATTCCTTGAAAATTACATACACTTCGGAATCTTCATATTCAAGGGCTAGATCTAAAACAGAAGAAAGTCTACTATGACTAAAGATAAAAATCATTTTCTTTCTTCTGTCCCTATAAATGGCACACCTGTAATTTTTTTTCATTTCAGGTCCTAAAATGCGCATTTCCAATTTTAAAAAGTTTCACAGAAAGGAAGATGCTATCAGACATCAATGCTCACCTAGAAGTGAAGAGCTGCTCTCTTCCTGGTTTGCAGTAAGCTAAAATAAGTTGCACAGTATTTTCAGATCTACCCTAGAAATAGGTCATAATACATGACAAATCCAAATTCATCATAAAAATTCTGTCATTTACTTGTGAAAAGAGGTTTATAGATTGATCAAAGGAAATTACCCCTCTCAGTTTAAGCAAAAATGTTAACTGAGAATAATTTACTTTAAAAAAGAAGAAAACTAAAATTCAAACTTTTTCTTCAACTACTGTACCAATCTTAACATTTAAAATAATTTCTATATGTATCCTTTGCAAATGTTTCTCCATCATCACCACTAAGAAAACCAAAAGTTGCTGAAGTGATGCAGGAGTAAATGATTAAGTTTCTTCATGATCTCTTGATGTAACTACTGATCAAAAACATTTGATGATTTTACTGAAGCCATTTACTGATAAACATCTATTGGGCCAAGAAATGATCATAAGAGTGACAAAACAGTAAAATGCTTTATTCATTTTCTAAAATTCTCTTTCTGCTTAAAACAGAGTATCTCTGTCAAACTGGATAACAGAAGAGACGACTCAACATTGGAGCAGTTCTGTCCAAATCAGACCAGTTGACATGCAAATAGTTCTCCACTGTCAGGACCAGGATACCCATTCATAGCCATTTAGAGGGTAATGAGAAAATTCCCAAAGTAATCCAGAAGTGAGAGAAAGCAATCACCAACAGCATTCAAGTCCATATCTTGTTAATGTACCTGTCGAAAATCTGAGTAGAAATAAAACAAAGTTACTTTTCCGCACACAAACTACACATCACTGTACCTGTGTCGAATTCATCAAAGAGGCCAAGGTCCAACTTGAAATGAGTGAACATTCCAGGAAACAGCAATGTATCACTGGTCTCAGGTTGTGGGTGAGCACGGGAACAGCTTGATAAATAAAAGAATTGATAAATCAAAACAGATTTGACATTAATTTCAAAATAAAAGAAGAAACATTCATCAAACAATTTATATGCACATTTTAAAAAGTGCCAGAGAAGCTAGAACAAAAAAAAAACAAAGAGCATGCATACATTTCATAATCTTAGGTGGTAAGAAAATGTATGAAAGAACACATTTTCTCATGTTTTAGTAGATTTATAAATCTAAATGGAAAAAAATGCTATATTCTTTCTCATCATCATCCAATTAGTGATCCTTTTATTTACTCCTACAGACACAAGTAACACATACAAGTGCATCTCAAAAAATTAGAATATCGTGGAAGAGTTCATTTTTTTCCGTAATTTAATTCAAACAGTGACACTTTCATATATTATAGATTCATTACAGTGAAATATTTCAAGCCTTTTTTTGTTTTAATTCTGATGATTACGGCTTACAGCTCATGAAAATCAAAAATCCACTATCTCAAAATATTAGAATATTTCATAAGATCAATAAAAAAAAAAGGATTTATAATATAGAAAATCCGAATTTCTGAAAAGTATGTTCATTTATGCACTGAATACTTGGTCAGGGCTCCTTTTGCATGAATCACTGCATCAATGCAGTGTGGCATGGAGGCGATCAGCCTGTGGCACTGCTGAGGTGTTATGGAAGCCCAAGTTGCTTTGATAGCGGCCTTCAGCTCGTCTGTATTGTTGGGTTTGGTGTCTCTCATCTTCCTCTTGACAATACCCCATAGAGAAACTATGGGGTTCAGGTCAGGCAAGTTGGCTGGCCAATCAAGCACAGTAATACCATGGTCAGCAAACCAGTTACTAGTAGTTTTGGCACTGTGGGCAGGTGCCGAGTCCTGCTGGAAAAGAAAATCAACATCTCCATAAAGCTTATCAGCAGACAGAAGCATTAAGTGCTCTAAACTCTCCTGGTAGACAGCTGCGTTGACTTTGGACTTGATAAAACACAGTGGACCAACACCAGCAGATGACATGACACCCCAAATCATCACTGACTGTGGAAACTTCACACTGGACTTCAAGCAACTTGGATTCTGTGCCTCTCCACTCTTCCTCCAGACTGTGGGACCTTGATTTCCAAATGAAATGCAAAATTTACTTTCATCTGAAAAGAGGACTTTGGACCACTGAGCAACAGTCGGTCCAGTTCTTTTTCTCCTTAGCCCAGGTACAACGCTTCTGACGTTGTCTCTGGTTCAGGAGTGGCTTGACACTAGGAATGCGACACTAGTAGCCCATTTCCTGGACACATCTGCGCGTGGTGGCTCTTGATGCATTGACTCCAGCCTCAGTCCACTCCTTGTGAAGCTTCCTCCAAGTTCTTGAATTGGCTTTGCTTGACAATCCTCTCAAGGCTGCAGTCATCCCTCTTGCTTGTGCACCTTTTTCTACCACACTTTTCCTTTCCATGAACATGCTTTGATGCAGCACTCTGCGAACAGCCAGCCCTTTCAGCAATGACCTTCTGTGGCTTACCCTCTTTGTGGAGGGTGTCAATAAGTGTTTTCTGGACAACTGTCAGTCAGCAGTCTTCCCCATGATTGTGGTTGTGTACTGAACCAGACTGAGAGATTCATGGTATTTATACTGCATAAATAGTGATTTACTCAAATGGAATATTCTAATATTTTTTGAGATACCTTTTTTCTATTTCTTTTAGCTGTAGGCCATAATTATCAAAATTAAAAAAATGCTTGAAACATTTTAGTTTACATGTAATGAGTCTAGAATATATACAATTTTCACTTTCTGAAATAACTGACAAATAATATTGAATTCTTCCATGATATTCTAATTTTTTGAGATGCACCTGTATATGAAAATAAATAATTTCTTAAGACTTTTTTGGTGTTGATTATGCACCGGTCTCAAATATGCAGCAGAAACAAAACACCAAGTTTTCAAAATACTTTAGTGTTCACTAAAAGTATATTCAGTTTTACCAAGTAATAGAATTGAGATAACTTTAAAATATGGAGTTTTTTGTTTGTTTTTTTTTTACTTTGACAGAACTAAATATATTAGCAGTTTGTTTTTTTAAACTTAGTTTATATCCACATTGAAAATTTTGATTAAGTACAAAAATGATATCAGCAAAGATGACATTACTAAATGTTAAAATATTCTTTTAGTGTCTGTCTGTCACATTCATGTTTTACATTTAGAAATCAAAAAAGTTAAAAGCATCAACTGTTCCCAAGTCAGAAAATTGAGAAGTCCAGAGTTTACCTGTAGCCAAACCTGCATACAGCTGTCTTCAAAAAGAAAGGGCATGTCTCCACCTGTCTCTCCCTCCCGTAGTTCACGGGTGCTAGAGGGTTGTGCCATGAAGGGTTCTATAAAATATGCATCTACAACTTACAGATTTTCTATATAGAACTGGTGCTTCACATTCTTTGAAAACAATTTAAAACTTTGCATTTATCACTCTTTTTAAATTTTCAAATTGACTTCAGAAACACACCTTCGAAATGATAGCTTCACACAAAAAACATTAGGGTGATGACTACAGAACTTATTTTTAAATATCAAAATTCCTACTATGACATGGGGTGAACTTTTGCACATAAAACATTAATATAAAGCTCGTTTTTGATTTGTGAAAAAAGTTGCCCCAGGCTGCCAAATAAAGATTTTCATTTTATGCTCTAATGGGGCAAATTTCATAAATATTGATGTATTGGCATTCTCATACAAATTTATTCATAACTGATACAGTGTTTGGGTCTCTTCTGTTCTTTGCCCTCTACCTAACTCTAGGGTTGCAAGATGCTAAGAAATAGCTATTTTGGTAAATCATGTGATTTCTGGGTGAAAGAAAAATCAGCGTACGGAAATTAGAAAACAGTGATGAATTGGCTTTCGTGAGAGGTGGATGTGCGACGTGCGTTTCAGTATCGAAAATTTGGTTGTTTATATATTTTATTAACTTGAAAAAATGCATGATATTTAAATTTCTCCTATTTTTAAATTTTACTTTTTATAAAGTTAATAATTTTATATTATTTTTCCTTTTCATTTTCAGATTAACTCCTATAATAAAGTTTAGTCTAATGGCTGATTTTAAGTCAAGTGATACAATAGACAAAAATGCTAAAATTTGGGCCAAAAATTTGCCAAGTACGACTAAAAGACATAAAAGAAATTTGCCAAGAATTGAAAATTTCAAAGATTACGTTAGGTTACCTTTAAAAGGAGATGTTTTAGGATGTTACCATACACTACTTGATAATGAAAAATCAAAACAAAAAAGAGTTTAAATTATTCATGAAGAATTAATTAATCTATGGAAGAAGATGAGTTTTTCCATACTCAGTGAGCAGTCAATCATTGCTCATATTAATAAATTAATATTAGAATATGAAAAAAATCAAAATTATCCAAAAGAAGAATTTTAAAAAAATTTGATACTGTATTTGACATTACAAAGCCAGAAGGACAATGGTTGTGTGAAGAAGACAAGAAACTTTATGAAAAACAGATCGAATCTGAAGGAAAAACAGGCTACGAAACTCATAAACCAGCTCCAATTTCCTCAAATCATCCATCAAAAAGACAATAAAACTGTGCCACAAGATGATATAAAAGATGACAAATCAAGTAGTTCAACCACCAATTCCGATACCAGTTCTAATGAAAGCATCTATGAATCTTCCCCTAAAAGCAAAGCAAAAATTTTCTCTGTCTCTGCCTACCAAATTAGTTACTGAACTATCACTTTCTACTCATAAAGCATCAAAAGTTTGTTTAAATCTTGCAAAAGAGGGGATAAATCTGCCAACTCCTTCTCAGTCTGGAATATTCAAACGTATGATTAGATGTGGGGAAGAGCAAAAGTTGAAAAATAAAAAATCTTCTTAGAGAAAGATTACTGCTTGAATTTTGATGGAAAAAAGGTTACCAGGAGAAAAAGGAAATAGTAAAGCATGGAGAAGAGTATCAAGTTGTATGCCTTCAAAGTCCCACAAAAAAAATTAAATTAGGGGTGGTCAGATGTGAAAGTGGTTCAGCCGAAAGTATATTTAAAGGAATTGTTAGTATTCTTGATGACAATGATGCATGGTTAGCATCAAAATGATCATTTGTGATACTACTGCTGTAAATACTGGCCATATTAAGGGGTTGTAGTTAGAATACAGCAAAAAATGTTACAAATGGGTCTAAATGTACCTCAGTACATAGGTTGCCAACACCACGTTTTGGACAGAATATTAAAACATGTTCTTGACTTCTATCTTGATAAGCATACCACAGGTCCTAATTTGAATTATAAATTTAAAGATGAAATAACTGAAGGGTATGTATGAGGTCTTAAAATAATCGTATACAGTTGTGGAAAATCCTGGATGGAGGGATGATTTCAGGTTCCTTTATATTCTATACTTTGCATTTCGACACTATAAGGAAAATCGCAAATTACCGAAAATAATTTGGCGATTTCTACCATCATTTTGATAGTGCTCGATGGAATTCCAGAGCAATTTATTCCCTTATTGCTTATTTTCTGTTACCAAACTGGAGAGCAATACTTGAAAAACCAGTTACTTTCATAGCTTTTGGTTGGCAGGAAGTATGGTTTTCTAACCAAAAATTTAAGAATGAAATATATGACAAACTCCTGTCAAATATTAAAGAAACTAAGTGCAGAACTGCTGAAAGATGCTTCAAAACTCACAGGTCCCAAGAAAATTCTGTTATTGATATACCGCGATCAAATATTATTGCTGAAAGGGGAATTAAACTAATGGAAGAATTAAGGGAAACTTGTAAAATTGATAAGTATTTAAATATAAAATTTGTTTCAAAAAACAACTTCTAATTATTTTAATAAGTAGTACTGTACGATTTGTTACTTTTAAAAAAAGAAATAAAGTCTTTCTTTGATTATTTTACTTTGTTTTTAAATCTTTAAATCAAATCACTCTCATGTTTTGGAAAATTAAAAAAAAAACACTATATTAAAAACTTTGTGTCTAACCCTGGGGGAACTTTTTTCAAAATTCAGAATGATCAGCATATTCTTAATTCGTACCAAAAACTTCGTCAAATCCCACTGCAGGGTAATAACATTTTATTTTGTCATTACCCTAAAAAAACATATATTATAAAATTTAACAGGAACTTGTCATTGTGTAGTCTTTTTGTTTTCAAAGATCTATGTAAATCTACCAAATGTAAGTCTTGTTTTCACCAACTTGAGGGTTTGTTAAAGATACAGAAAGAAAATACTCCCAGCATTATTCAGAACAGTACCTTGCAGACAAATACAAACAAACCTCAATTTTATTTTTTCTGACATGCCTATCTCCTGTATTTCATGTGGTAACCTCTCATAATTCATTTTCAATGAGAATGAAATTTAAAGCCAAACTTTCAATAAAACTAGCTGCAGCAATTTTGCCCCCTCCCCATTTCATAAGTGCCCCTTTAAGATTTATTTCTCAGCTGGCTGATGGCTTGTTCTAAGTGAGAGCTACCAGAGTTTTATTATTCATTGTCGAAGTGCAAGAAATATTTTGCCATACTTTAACAATATTCTAATTGAGACTAAAAAATTGATTATATTTTCTTTCATACATGTATTTTTTAAAAAGTGTGTGTAGTCCTTAAGAGATCATTCAAAATTATATAATTTTTACCCCCACCACCTTTTTTTTCTAAACTTAAAAATTATGGCATTTAGCAAATGAACCACTCTCAGAAAACCACTGGTAATTCTTTTCAGTAAACACAGAGAGAGTGAGACCAGAAGAAATGAATAAATTCAGGCATTTTCAAATTTAATTCTCCACCATAAAGAACCACAACTCTAAACTGGATAGTGCATGGGTTTTGTATGTAATAAAAGTAATGTGTAAATCATCAGCAGAGTAGGTTAGGGTTAGTCATTTAAATTTGTTGGTTTATCATAATCAACAATTTCTAACCTTAAAAACCTTAAAATCACTACTGAACCAATCTTAATAAAGTCATTAGCAAAGAGAAACTTATGTCCAATCAGTATGACTGAGTATAGCTAGGCATTCAACAGAAATAAGTTACATGCGGTTTGATGGAGTAGCAGATTCGTCCTGAAAGGGGAACAAATGAGTTAATAGTGATCATAAACCAGATTAAATCAGATTTGATCATGGAAATAACTCACTTTAAATTATTAAATCCATGTTTTTTAGAATCAGTAGGGAGTTATATAGGTGTTCACGGTAAGGCAACAAATGCTTCATAACTTTTTGTTTTTTGACAGATATATATAATAAACACCTTTGAAAATGCATAACTTGCTATTTCAATGATTATGGCAAAGAAGTTATGGTTGTTAAACAAAAACAACAAAATCATTGGAATTTTTTTTTTCTTTTTGCACGTTGATCTCAACTGCATAAAGGGTCAATATTAAAAATTTGGAATAAATAAAAATCAGCTTGTTCATTTGTTCATAATCAGTATTTGAGAGGTCATCACCTGCAGGAAAATAAACTTGACAATCTTGGCACTGCTCTTCTGAGAAAGTCATCAGGTTTCTACTGTAACTCACATTAAATGTTGCTCCAGATGGCACAGGTTGTGGTGAGACATGGAGCTGCAGGTGCCACTCATACACACATGCTCTGTTGGCCCCAGATCAGACATGAACGACAACAGGAATGCAAACAAACTACAGAAAAGCTCTGGCTATGTTGGGTGTGGCATTATCTTGCTGCAGGATGTGTGGAAGCAAGGCACAGCCCTGAAGACTTGCAAAATTGCTTCCAAGATTCCACCCCACATGATAATATTCTTCATAAATCTCAACATTCAGTCTACCTACCAGCAGCATTCATTACTCAAGAATAAAGAGTACACATCTTAAGCAAACCCTTGTCCAGTTAAAGTGCATTCTAATCCAGGAGAGCACACACTATACTCCTCCAAGCCATCATTCAACACAAGAGGGATTAGAAACTATAACACATTTTGCAACAAAGCAAATGGGTAAACTTTATAACATTTTTAGTCACACATTTTCCAAGATGGTTAGTATAATATTTAAATAATTTATCTCTTAACATATGCGCAACCACAGATCTGCAATATATTGGGATGCCAAATGGTTTTACTCAAGCAAACATCATTGCAGACATAAATTTCATGACAAACAAGAATCTTGGCTATTGCACACTAATCTTAGATTTTAAAAAAAATTACAGAATCATATATCATTATAAAGCAAATATGAACCTAGTAGAAAATGCAACACTTTTCTGTCTTGTTTTTGTTATTTTTTTAATTTTCAACTTTTTCCAGAAACTCAGCTCATTGTGAACAACTAAAAATGCTTTTGGGCTGAGCATTAATTTTTTTATAGTAGGATATTTTAACATGCAAACAAGTATAGTCTCTTTCTTTCAAATCCACATGCACACATAAAACTTCCCTCCCTCCCACCTCCAAGAAATCCTCAGCTATATGAGAAACAAAGAATGGGAAATTCAAAAATGAACACACCTGAAGAAAAACAAACATACGTACCTGTTTCTCATTGGCAGTTGCTTCCCGAAGAAGAGCATCCTACAATAATCATTTACACACACATCTGATTTCAAAGAATCTCTGCTGATCAATCCTATTAAGACTCTCAAAAAATGGTTAAGGGTACATTTATGAGTAAAATTTAATATATTTTACATATCATAACAACATTTTCTCATTTCTTCTGTTCACTTTTTCTATCTTAAAAATCTAAAACTTGAAAAATGTATATACATAAGATTTATTGAAAATATCTTGTAAAATTTCAGCATGACATTATTTTAAAATTTTAAGAAGTAAACCAAGACTTCAAAAATCAGAGATGAGTAATCTCTTTGCTATGCCATTATGTATCCAATCAAATGTAAATAAGTGTGCAAGTTGTCTATTTCATTTGCCCTCCACACCATTTTATTACTACACGACAACTGCACAAATGAAACTGTGTTCAGCCAGTAGTTTCCAACTAGCATCATTTATAAACAGACAAGAGTACCGTTGTCAAATGTAAGTTCAATGCCAATTAAGACCAAATTGCTATGCCTGAAGACTTTATTTCATTGTTACTTTCTATTCAGCTTCTACCAAAATATTCTTTTTGTTCTAAAACAGAACCACACTTCACACTTAAACAATAACAACAATTTCACAAGAGTTCATAATGGTCATAACTCACATGTTTTCATACTGTTGGATTAATGGACCCTTTGTTTTTATGGAATGCTAAAAAATGGTTTTCTGACAGTTACCATAAGTCTGAGTTTTTAGCTGATATACAGCATTAGCAATTGTTATTATAAAAGCACAATACAAAAAAAAGAGAAAAAATTACATTAGACAGCCTAGCAGAGAAATGCAAATTAACTAAAATTTAAATGTACAAATTCTGAAACTTCAGAAAGTGAAATATCATAAATTTTGCTAAAACTAGTAACAAAATTCTGAAAAGAAAAAAAATGTGTTAAATTAAAATAATGATTTTTAGTTATCTAACACTCCTAATTCTTGACAACAGTTGTGATATAATACAATACAGTACTGAGCTAAAAATCTTTCTAAAAGAAACACAAAAGATACAGAGTCTCAGAGCAATCTCCCTTGACCAAAATTCCGACATGTACAAATGTTAAGGAATAAAGATAATAAAGATGTCCCTGTAATAAAATCTTTGCATGGCAGTTAGCAAATTTTCTTTTTAGCCCTAAAAAACTACAAGATTTGTTTTCACAAAATTCCTGAAATAAAGATTACTAGCGATATTTTTAATTTAAGGCATTTACTATATAAGTACCACAGGGACAACCACTACCAACTGAAGGAGCTAAGACGATTGTTTTCAATTTTTTGATTAATAAATAATCCAATGATTTCCATGGTAGGAAGAAAAAAAAACCACCCTTTATATTTATAACTGACATATACTGTGTGTGTCTGTCATTATTTTCTTTTTTACCTGTATAACTTATTTCCTCATTATGGAAATCTGAACAGATATTGTTTTACAAGATAGCAGGGTACTGATTCAAATCTGAATAGCAGCAATTGCTTTAAAATTGAAAAGAAAAAAAATTTTTTTAAGTGTTGTTTTATTTCTTTTTCAAATTATTTCCTAACTTGAAAAAATCTAGGAACAACAAAACAATAAATAAAATGTGATCAGGATGTCATCTAGCATAGTAATGACAAACACATTTAATTTTTAAAAAATGGCAATAAGAATTATCCTAGATGCCAAGAAACCAATTTTTTTTTTAAATCAAAGATTCTGTTTAAACAAACAATTGCTTTTTTTTTTTTTAAATAAACTTCAAGAAAATATCTTTAAAAAAGAAAACAAAAAGGTTTCAATAAAATCATTAACTCTCATTAGTAATCAATCTGAAACACCACCAAACCAAATCCATATCACAACAAGATTAGGATATATTCTGGTTAATCTTGTCACCTGTTTCTCTTTCTTCTTATCTACTATTTTTTGTCTAGCTTCCTCTTCTCTTGCTTCTCTCTTCTGCTGCTCTTCCCATTCTTCACGTATTTTTCTCTGCATTTTCGAAAGAAAAAAAGTAAATTATTTTTTTCTTCTCATACTTTCAAATATTGACCAATAATACAGCTTCATCAAAACAGCTTTGTCATAAACCCTAACCGCAGCCATTGGGCGCCCAACCACCATATATCAACCAGTTACTTTTTTTATGGTTTATCCTAATTTTTCAATGTACATCAGTTTAAAGAGCCCACATTGAAGACAAAATGTCAATCGCTATTATGAAAACATTGTAAAACCTGGTTATGGTGTAAACCACTTTTATACTTCAATAACATTAGAAGTATCTACATTCAGACACCTACCCATCAGTTTTCAACATTAGAAAATGAAACATGGAAGCAGGAAGGAGAGGTTATTGATGTGTGTGTGTGTCCCCCCCTCCCATAAGTCCAGGTCCAGCCAAGCCTGAATGCACAATCATTTTATGTTATTGTCTTCAATGTCACCAACATATAACATGAAACTTCTCCACAAATCATGGCAATCACTGGATATTTTTATTAGTGTTACATACCCGCCAACTTTTTAAAATGAAATGTCATAACCCTTACAGAACTTGGGAAGGGGGGGGCTACAAGATGGCCCCATGCAAAACACTGAGTTAATTAAAACAAAACATCACAAATTCAAGAAAACAATAAAGGCCTTTGAGAACAAGCAGAAATTCATTCAAGAAAGTCAGTCAGTCATGTGAGAGCCAACAAGCCTGATTTCACTTCAGTCTTGCCTTTTCTGAATTTCTCCAAGAGTCATAAATTACTTTAATGTTACAGACTGCCCAAACAAAATGACTGTAATCAATAGAGTGAGCATCATGCTTTTCATATTTATATCAAAATCAACATTTCAAATATGAAATCATGTTGTTGTTATTTTCAAATACCAATTTTTTCAGTGTAAAATTGTAAATCAGAAGGCAGATTAAACTTCTGTAATAATCATGGCTGAATTGTAGAAATTGGAAGATACAGGGTTACTTCCTTTGTCTATTTGAAAAGAAGCAGTTTATGAAGGCATATCAAAGTATCATTTCTATCAAACAGTGACTGCTGATGTTAGTTTCAATAATGAAAACAAGTAAACAAAATTGTAAAGTTACAAATTTCCCTACATTACACTTATAGGGAACATTTAAAACCAAGCATAAAATAGTAGCGAATAACTAGTTAGCAAAATTTTTAATGCTTTTTTTTAAGATAAAATATGTAATTTCCATTTTACACAATTTCAAATCCATATACTGTAGTTGGATTTATGAACAACCCTATTGGATTCAAATCTACCAGAAAAAAGATTAATTGTTGTTCAAAAATATAACTTGTGCTTACTAATGATATTAGTGAAAGAAAACAAGAGTGACAGACTGAGAGACTGGTAACTGGAGAACAACAGATTAAGATTTATATTAATACTTTTTAAAAATTATTTTCAAAATTTATTTATTTTTTTTTTTAGAATTTTTCTGTGTTGCTGTAGGTTTGTTTATGTATAAACTTGATGTATCATCTATTATAGCATGCAAGAAATTTTTTTTGATTTTTAATATGTATAAATAACTAGGAACATTAATAATTAGAGTTCTTTATTATGACTTTTGTTAATAACCTGATTAGTAGTAGTAGTGTTTGCACTCTCTCTTAGAAAGTTGAGTAAATTAATTTGCAAATATTATTTATTTTGTTGAATAAGTGGCAATAAAATTCTCTTATTCGATATGCATATCTTCAAGAGAGATTCAGATAAATGCAAATAATAGTAATTTGTAAATTAGAGGCATTGACGACGACAAAAAACAAAAACTCTGCAAGTGACCTTTGACAGAATAAATCTGAGATTTTAAAAGAAAAACAAAAGCTCAATACCTCTATTTCCTCTTTGCGTTTCTTTTCCTGCTCTTCCCATTCTTTCTTCTGTTCCCATTCCTCCTGCGCTTTACGCTCCCTCGCTTGCCACAGTGCTTGCTGTAACCTATTATACTCTTCCTCCCTCTGACATTCTAATTCCTCTTTCTTTTCCAACCAAGAGACATGCAACTGATAACTAGGGGAGTATGCTTGAAGTTTCTCTACTGTTAATAATAAAATAGTCTGTAAAAAATCTGAAACTGAAGTTATCAGACAGCACAATCTGGCTAAAGTTAAATTAAAACTAAACAAGAACAACAAAATGTACACAATAGGCTAATATTAAAGTTAAAAGAAATACAACAACAACAAAAATTCAGTGGAGAAGCTCAATGTAACATGTGGTAGAATTATTTGAAATCTCCTGTGATTCAGAACACGCAAATTAGTCCTCGCTATGTCCTCCTAAGGTGAACCCTCTTCGGTTTAGCATTTCTCATTCGTGCGTTCCCTGATCTTGAATTAAAATTCTCCGATTAATGTTAATACCAAAAGGGTCGGTCAGGTTATATTTTCATTTGTAAAAACAAAAATAAAGATATACATATACACACATGCATGCACACACATACATACATACATGGACCCCAACTCAACAAACACTTGTGTCTCTGATTCTGCAATTACTGGCTTTGGCTTTTCCACTGACCCTCTGTATCAGCTGATAAGAGCAAAGCAGCCTCCTTACCCCTGCTGATCTGTTCCTCTCTTTCTCGGGCTATGGATTGTCGCTTAGCACACCGCCTTTCCTTTTTCAACAGAGATCTCCATTTTTTGTGGCTGCAACATTAAATTTTCACTTTTAAAAAAAAAAACAAGAAATGTTATAGCAAAGGAAACGATTTTCAAAAGGGTCGGGGCGGGTAGACAGGGTCCCCCCCACCGCACCCCCGCCCAAGTCTGTTCATCACAGCAATAAATTAGCGAAACAAGAGATGACAAATATTTTTTGAAAGATAAAAACACAAAAACAGACAAGAAAGGGAGCTAGTTCTGTAGCAGATCCCTAGAACCCAGGTGAATTGTCAGAATTAGTCCCCCTCCCCCCCCCACATAACGAATAGATGGAGACTGGTTTCCTCATGTAGAACTTGGGTGTTAGTCACACGGACTCGCCGCGGCCGACTAAAGAGGTTTGCGGTGCCATCTCCTTGGCTTCAACTGCTGAAGGGGAAAGGGAAAGGTAAAGGTAGGCCAGCCACAAGCTGGAACCATATCTCAAGGTTCCGCAAGACAGAGCCAACACCTTGATCTCCAAGCGCCGGCTCATTCCATTCTTCCAGACATCATCTCCATCACTGTGGGGAAAGTGGGGGGGAGGAGGCATTCGTCTTTCGAGCTGTTTTTTTGTTGTCGAATGGCGATTCCTCGGCCTTAAGCCAGCGAATTCGTGATGGGAGGAGATATGGGAGGGGGTGTCCGCCTGGCGATTCCTCGGCCTTAAGCCAGCGAATTCGTGATGGGAGGAGATATGGGAGGGAGGGGATAGGGGAGGGGGTGTCCGCCTGGCGATTCCTCGGCCTTAAGCCAGCGAATTCGTGATGGGAGGAGATATGGGAGGGAGGGGATAGGGGAGGGGGTGTCCGCCTGGCGATTCCTCGGTATTAAGCCAGCGAATTCGTGATGGGAGGGAGGGGATAGGGGAGGGGGTGTCCGCCTGGCGATTCCTCGGCCTTAAGCCAGCGAATTCGTGATGGGAGGGGATATGGGAGGGAGGGGATAGGGGAGGGGGTGTCCGCCCGGGCGGGGCCTGTACGCCGCGAAACAACATGGCAACCGCGTCGTCCTGATGAGGGAGCCCGCACCCGGAAACCCGAATTACCGATACGCTGAAGAAAGGGCAGAAAACGGTCACCACCCATTTATAACTACCTTAACTTTGTCGCTTTAGGGTCCGCTCCGCCGACAGCTGTATCCGCCGGTGCATTCGGTCCCCCGACGTCGACCATGTTTTTTTCGGCCCGCGACGCGCGCGCAGAAACCCGTGACGTCGAACGCAACGCAGTTACCTCCCTTCCCTTTTCTCTCCACCACCCCCCCCCCCGGCGAAATTTCGACCACAACAAACGAGAGGAGCCACATTGACGAGCGTAGACACGCAGACGGCTGGCGGGTGGAGGAGTCTACGAGGTGTGTCTCTCTCGCCCTGCCCATTAACGACGCCGATGGTAGCAGCAGAAGGTCGGCCGACTCGCCATGCGTAGCGACACGGTCAGGTAAATCTGTCTGTTTGTTCTCCTCACCTGGGCAGGTAATCAGACGTTGATGCTGCTCCCCTATCAGCTGACGGACGATCTGCGCACGGCGAGGTTGGGAGGGAACCCCTTGGGTACCTTTCACCTCCCCCCCCCCCACATCTGGACTCTTAGACTTACCTGGAAACGGAGGAGGAGGACCAAGGTTAATTGTCTGTTCGTTGTGTTTTAAATAGCTACACAGGTAATAACCATCCTCTCTTGCGCTGTTGCACGTGGGATTAGTTAAAGGACCACTCTGTTTCCCATCCTTTCTTCATCACTTGGGTCCGTAACTGTCGCCCACCTCCTGGATCTTTTTCCTTCTGGCTCTCACCTTTCTTTTCTTTCTAATTAAAACAGTGCTTCGGTTATCATATATGTGTGTGTGTCCTGTGTGTGGGGGGTCGTTATTTCCTGGTAACCCCTACCTACTAAGGTCGTCGTTACTATGATGGTGGGAAAAGGTATTAAATTGTGTTACTATAGCATTGTGTACTGCTTCCTGAAAGGTAAGTAATTTAAATAAAGTCTACCTACCTTCTATATATATGAACTGCATTATACCGAAGAGTATATAAATATTCCCTCTGTTCTGTATCTCTCATATACATGTTAACTACATGGTTTTTTTGTTTATTATTATATAACATCATATCACTGAACAACAGTAGATTGATGTGGTCAGTACTAAAGATGATCTGCTAAGTATGTGTATTTTCAGTCTCAGTTGGTAGCACATGCGGATCAGCAACCAGAGATTCCTGGTTCAAACTCCAGTGCTAGCTGTCTACAATATCAAATCGGAGACACTTAAAACACACATGCATCTTTCACTCTTCTTGTGATAAAAAAATGGGGTACTCTCAGTTTTAAACATTACAGTGAGTTCTGTAGCAAAACATCAAGTAGAAATGCTGCTGTTTAGACCCCCGCTAGTGAGGCTGCCTTGCCGTAAGAAACGTTTCTACAATTGTTTCAGTCTGTAGGCCATTATTCAGTGCTCCTATTCCTTGTTGTTATACTTTAATAATGAGATCCACTCTTCCTTTTTTTTGTGAACAGCAGTGGTAATTTTTTGTCATGGTAACCTTTCCTCTCACAAGTAGATGGAAATCAAATTTTTTTTACACATAATCTTATTGATTCATCTGTTTTAATTTGTGACTGTGGCTACCATGCTATGCCAATTGCTAGGTAACAGGTGCTGTAGCCACAAGCCAAGCTATAGATAACTTGTGTAATTATGGGATTCATTTATCTAAAAAGGTTTGTCATTTGACATTTTCCTAAATTCAAGCATCTCAGCAATTCATGGCTTGGATTTTTTAATTCATGTGACTTCTAAATTCCTCATTTCTATTAATGATTGATTAAGTCCAGTTCTGTGGACATCCGCTGGCAGTTTTGTTAACTAAGTTCTCTTTTAGGATCTTAAAATCAGTGATTGCACAGCAAGTTCATAACCATGGAATTGAGGTCTAAGCTTTAGCTGTTGTGTCCATAACAATTATCCCTTGTAGTGTTGTTGAAAAAAAAAAACCCAGAATTGTTAAAATATAAACATTTGTAGAATGCAATGATTTTAGATATCTCCCTGAAAACCTTTATTCCTTCTCCTTTCATTGGAAAAAGTTTTATCACATCCTTCGGATATCTGTATACAGGAGCAGAGATGCAGGGCTCGATGCTAGGGGATTGCAATGTTGCCGACACGAGAAAACCTGAAATAGATCAGTGACCCCACTCTGAGTCCTTAAAATTTTTAACATTTCAATTTTTGAAACATTCTAAGCAACTGCTTCAAATTAGAAAGACATTATATTCTCTGCTGTTCTACATGTGCAGTAACTGTGGAGGACAAGCCAAAGTTTAAAACTAAAACATTATAATACAGCTTAAACAGCTGTATTATTGGAAAGGGTACTTAAAAGCTTGCACCTGGAGTATCATCTTCCATACCTGTCATCAACTTTGTCAATGTATAGTTCAATATCCTCATGTATAGATATATATCGGGATGAATGTGCTGAAGCAGTTTTCTCCCATACAGCTTCAGAATTAATTCTTGATTAGTCTCGGAGGTGGAGACTGAGGATTTTGGTTGTTTTGGTACTTCGATAGGTACACTCTTCTGTCTGCTAAAGTCATAGGAAGGGTATCAGGCTCATCATCCTGGCTTCTAGTCTAACTTCTTGCTGGAATGAATGTGAAGACAGCAAATTTTTGTTGTTCTACTTCAGGATAGCATCAGCAGTTGGTTGGTCACACAGTGTAATAGATGAGAGAATCAGGGTCAGGACCTGATTGGCTTGCAAGAGGTTGCCAAATTTCACAATGAACTGTCGGACAAGAGTGTCCAAAAACAGAATGAGGTCTGGGGTATTCCTTCAGAGTCTGCCTGCCACATTGTCTCAGATCATGGGATGTAAGCCATATTACCTCTGTTTTTATAAAAATTTTTTTTTTTTAACACTGTCAAACTCACTCTCTCCATCCCTGACAACAGATAATAGAGACTTAATGTGGGTTACCATTTTAAAAACCTTTGGCAACATCCAGAGTGGATTCTTTCAATTCTTGCTTTGGCTCCAGGTGCAACCAAAGCAGTGAAGAACTGTCTGGAAGAAGCAAGCTATGGTAGCTATACAGTTTATGAGTCCATGTGCCTCATAAGCTGTATATCTGTTCCAGCCAGATTTCTGAGAGGTTGTGCAATCGAGGCAGTTTTGTAAAGGCTCATACATTCATCATGTTTTGTTCTCAGTCTTGTTTCATCTCACCAAATAATTTGAATTTTATTCCTCTGTCTTGCTCTTACTTACATTTACCTCGAGTATGGTATTTTCTAATTGCCTGTTGGAAACTTCCACAAAGTACTAGGTTTAGGTCATTGGCGATAAAACTGATTCGGGTGATTTCTCATTAAACAGCGCAGCACATCTTGACTGGTATTCTGTCATATTACCAGCTCTGTCCTTGATCTTTGATCAGCAGAGTTGTGTGTCCATGTCAGCTATAGTCAAGAATTCATTGATATCTTGGTGTGCTGCCTTGCTTACACACAGGATAAAATTCGAGCAGGTTTTTTTTTTTTTTTCATCTGTTAACGTATTAGCGTGACTAATTGTTTCCAGTTATTGCTGTCCTTTGCACTGAAGATCATGGCAAGACCCAGCAGTCTTGACCTTCTTTACTTCCTGTGCAATGGTGTTCTGGATAAACTACTTGATGCACAGACATTTACATTTGTTCAAGTGGCTTTCTGTCCTGTCACCGGCATTAGCCCCTCCAAATTGAGCAGCACCCTGAAGTTCTTTTTGCTGAAGCTGCAGTCAGATGCCAGTCCTTAGCCAGGTGCTTTTCTCACCTCCACTTTACAGAAAACTAAGAGAATGAAGTTAACTGACAAGTAGTGCAGCCTCGTCTATCAACTCCGTTGGTATTACTGGAATGCAAAACATGGGTTGAACAAACTTGCTCTGAGATTTGTTTTTTTTTTTTTTAGAGCTGCCTGATTATGTACTGTCTTGGGATTTAAGGGGGTGGCACCAGGTTTGCTTGAACCTCTCTCTCTTAAATTTGCCGTTGGCACAGAGGTCAGATGTATAGCATCTTGGCCCATGTAGTCGAGAACCCTGAGTATGATCTGCGTTGTTCGGTTTTGGTTTCTCCTCTCACAGCTAAACAGAGGAACTTTGGTCTGAACTTCTTGCCTTCTCCTGCCAAAGCCAGAAGTACCAGACCCCTCACAGGGCATAGAACCAGATATACCTTTCATCAGTAGCCATGGCACCAAATAACTTCATCAGGCATGTGCACAAAATGTAGACAATGATGTACATGGAAGAATTTTGCCATATTATTTCAAACTTTTCCTTTTAGAACCCACAAACCAATGTTTATTAAACAGCTGTGCCCTACTTTGAATGCTGTCAACACTTTTACCGTCATGTCAGTTTTCCATTCTTTCTTCCTATAGCCAATCCACTATTGTTTTACCCTCTGTTTGCTGTTGTCTCAAGTGTATTTCTGTTAAGTATTAACAGTGAGACATTTGAGAGATCTTAGGTTTTTGCTTCCTACATTTACTTTCCGCCACCCTTTACTGGTTTACATAGCTTTCTGCTGAATATTAGTAAGACAAATAAAAATGATTTATAAAAGAAAATACAGATCTGGTAAAGCGTTATTAATAATTATCAGGTTTGTATCAATCACTGAAGAGTTTAGCACAGAAGGTATGAATAACCAGGTTTTAATGTATCTCCCTCCCTCCCTCCACAACCTGCCTCTGTTACATCCTCTAGGAATTGTGTTTTTGTTGTGTCTTATACCAGAAGTTCCCAAAGTGTTTCTCGTGCTATCACGAGTTCTCCATATTTCTCTGGTCATAATTGCTACAGATCCATAGAGATCAATCTGGCCAGAAATTCTTGGCCCTGTCTCCCTTACTGGAGGGGAGGGGGGTGGCCAGTACATAACAACAGCTTGGGTGATGCTGAGAAATATGTTGACCAGACACCTTTGTCTAATATATGGACAATGCTAAAATGCTAAAAAAAAAAAAAAAAAAGAGAGGGAGTGGGGAGAGATGCAACTCACTCAAAAATGGTTGCTATGGGACTAAGAATGAAAACCTTTCTAAGGTTAAATTATGTTTAAATGAAGCAAATAAAGAAAATAATCTTCCATTTGTAAGTCATTTAAAAAGCCCAGCAAAACAATTATAGGAGAGATGTTCAGCTACAGTTCTGTGCAAATTAATATGAACACTCCAATTTTTTTTTACATTTCTTTCAACTTGTGGCTTCTTTTTTACCCCATATGCATAAATAACATCAATGCATCATCATGTGACATCAATGCATCATTTTCTCCAACAATTGAATCATCCCTTCCAAAATTGCACCATGCGTTAGTGTGGCTGTGAGCCCCTGACTTTCAGCAACTCTCCATTCTTCCTTTGGGGCCGTGTTGGCTCATTGCTTTTGAACATGGAAGAAGCAGAATTGTAACATTCTGAGATCTCAGAGAGCTGTTGCAGAGGAATGGGGTCAGTTTAGCCCCCCTGTAAATAAGCTGGCTTGTAAGAAAAAAAAACAAAAAAACTTGAGTCTGGTTCAATATCTCCTAGAAGAAAGGGGACAAAAGTAAGGGATGATGGGGTACTACTGTGAGAGGGGGAATCCCTGGAAGACAAGTGACATGCTGCAGAAAGAATTCAATGGTGCTGGCATTCACGGGGCTTCATCAGCTGTACAGTGAATAGAGGGGAAAATGAGAGAACCTTTGACAAAGCAACAACTGCTAACCACCAAAATGAAAAGGAAAAATGGTTGGCATGGGTTAAATGATGTTATGAATCAAAAAAGATTGGTGGAAGGTGCTGCTTTCTGATGAAAATCATCTTGAAGCATAAGGTTCATGAAGCCACTATGTTTATCGGTTAATTGGGGAAACCCTCAGGTAAGGTTTTTTTTGGGGGGGAGCCTCTCTTGCCACAGGATAAGTTCGCTCATTCTAGTGGAAGATGTGGTAAACCGTGAGAAGCAAGTTTGCATCCTAGAGAGAAGAATGGTTCCCAAATGCGCTAGCCAGATGGTGGTGGTGGTAGTGGTGCACCCTGCCACAGACCAAGAGCTGCAAAGAAGTTTTTCAGACAAAACAATGTGGAATGTTTAGCCTGGCTCAAGAAATTTCCTGATCTAAACTCAGTAAGGAGTCTGTGGGCAATCTTCAAAGTGGGGCTGAGAAAATCAGGTTGTACTGTGAGGGTGTAAATAGTTTCTGCTGTCGTTGAAGTCTGGTTCTGGGACTCTGAAGTTAAAATTATGCATCAAAACTTGGCAGCGGCTCCACACTGAACGGTGTTTGAATGTGTTCATGTTACTTTGAACAAGACTCTGTTTAAAAATAACCTTGGTATGCAAATATCTCTACATTTTTGTTTTAAAAAAAGCAGAGTGTAGGAAAACTGGATCCTTCTTGTCTCATTAAGAAGGAAAGCAAATGAGCAGAAACAGTTTTCCATTTGTATGGCAGCAGATGAAAATAACCAATGGTATGCGAATATTTCTACATTTCATAGAACAAATATAGAAAAATTAGATTAGTTGTCTCTTCTCAGTCATCGCAGGTGTTAAGTTTTGTGTGTTTTGCTTGTCTTTGAAAGCGCCTGAAGAAGAAGTATTCTCATGTTGGATTGCCAAGCAGGGGTTGGGTGATGGTCAGTCAGCCACAACACCTGGCTGATGGCAAACTGCCAGTCTTTGTGTTTCCAACATCACTGGCATTTTACTCTGACAACCAGTCATCTCACAAGCAAATCCTGACGCTGTATAACCCATACGACTTTACTTTAAAATTCAAAGGTAAGCGGACCCAGTTTCCTTTCCTTTCCTTTCTGAAATATTATATACTGCTTATTTTCCTTAAAAGAGTCGAGAAGCATTGATGACCTGTACTGGAGCTCTGAGGGAAGAAAAAGGGGCCAGCATACAACTGGTATGTCACCTAACATTCTGTCTCTGTTCACAGCTAAAATGCACTGCTATTTAATACTTGAAATTTTGGTTAACAGTTAGATTCTTTCTTAAAACTACATTTTCTAGTTTGTGTTTCCATTGTTCAGTTTGATCTTTGATTGGGGCATATGTTTTTTACCTGAGTACTCCTTATCTCTACAATGGTAAAAATAAGAAAGGGTTTGTGAGAAATTCTGAAGTCTTTTTTTTTTTTTTTCGTGAGCATAGCTACCCAAGTCATTGACTGAACACATCTGTTAGCACTGTTGTCTCACCTGGTTTCTCTCTCTTGCTAAACTACACTTCTTTTAAAAGTTCTAGGTTGTTTTTTTTTTTCAGGAAATGGAAATGCTTGTTAGAGAGTGATTCCATCTCTTTGGATTAGTTGCTCATTGGCTCCATACTCTATAATTTGATTTCTACCTGTTGATGAGCAGACTTACCAGCAATTTACTTTGTATTTAGCATGCACTTGACCTCAAAATTAATAAGCCATGTAGTGCATGAGAAAACTTCAGTCTGCCATGCTTGGAAATTTGTATGGTTATATACCAACCTACAGTCCACTGGAGTAGCTTTGTGATAATTCAGCAACCACTGAATTTACTTGGTATTATTTATTTATTAACCAGACACACACATACACATACACACACCAGTCGTCAACAATGATCCCTTTAAAGGGGAGACAATCCTGGTAAGAAAGCCTAGTGCTGTGGTTATTAAATAGAAAACGTTGCCTATCTTATGCCTTGAGAGGAGGCTTGGCACTTACAACTTCAGCAGGGAAATCCCTCCTTGAATTCTTCATTTTTAGACATGGAAACTCACACAACTGGCTGTTGAAGAAGGTTGAAAAGAAACCCTGCTAGGTAGGTATGCTAAATCAAACTGACCCCAACAGGGAACCAAATTTAGGCCCTGAACCTGCTTAGCAGTCCAGGAGTGTAATCACTGGGGCTGCCCATCTGCCATAGTCCATAGTATTGGGGTCAGCCAGTTTAAAACAGATGATTGAAAGCTGTTCCCTGCCTTAAACACTTTAAATAAGCCATTGATTACTTGTAATAATGAGACCACAAGATAAAGCAGCCTAATAAGTTGTTTTTTTTTTGTTTTTTTTTTTAAATTAATCGTGGGTGTTTGTAACAGTCATTATGGTGAGGAAATTCATTCTTTCCTTTTATGGTCAAACTTTCTGTTTTCAGATAAGTAAAAGCAAAAATTTTTTTGTTTGTTTATTTATCTTGTTGCCTGTTGTTTTTTCCCCCCTAGTGTTGAGTACATCTCCGAGAAAATATGATGTAAGTGATTCTGAGGGAATAGTCCGACCGCGATGTTGTACTGATGTGTGAGTAAAACCATTTAAGCAGCTCTTTTTATTATTATCATCATCATCATCATCATCATCATCATCATCATCATCACACAGTTGAGCGGCTGTTTCAGCTTACTAATCATGTGAGTTGCCTGTCTTGCATTCTTTTGCAGTCAACAATGGAAGCAGAGATCAGCTGATATGGCATTGAGTTTTAACTTCGCTTAAAATCAAAAAGCCTCTTTCTCTTTGAACATGTCACGTGATGTTAACAGATCACTAAAATTCCACGAGATGTCATCAGAATCTGGTTGATGGTTCATATCTAGCTGGATCTTTACTTATCTCCATTTGTTTTTACTTTAAAAATTGTTTTCCACTTGTCCTATCTATTGTTTGGTGTTCGGAGTTATCTCCCTTTACCTTTTATACCCTCATTTTTAAAATGTTTAAATCTGGACAACCGACATTTTGTTTATAGATTAGTAATTCGATCATCATAGTTACATATTCATAATTCTTTTTTTATATTCACTAAATTCTTGCTGTTAATAATGACTCTTTTTACATGTATAAATGAGCTTCTTGTTAATTGTACGTCACCAACGTTCAGTTCTGCAGATACATAGACTCTAGTTGGCACATCTAGGAAACCAATTGAACAATGAAGTAAAACAATTCCTGTAACTGCATTGTGGCATGTTGGTGTGATGGGGATTGTACCACAACAAGTAGAGTGTACATGTGTACATCGATCGGCAACAGTCAAAACTATTAAATGTCGCCTGAAAATAATTAACAGTGGCAGAGTTTGTAACCTCCATCTCTTCGTGTTCTGGTTGCATCATCTAGTTTGGGAATCTCTGTTGTAAATTCAATTTTAAATAAATTTATTATATATTTGATTAGGTTTTTTTTATTAAGAACGTGCAGTAATCTATGGAAGATTTTATGTCCATTATTTTTGTTGTATTTTTCTTCTGTCTGTCTTAGAATGTAATATTCAGAGGATGCTCTTCCCAAAATGGTTTTATTTTCAGTCTAATTCTCTGAACAAATGAACAATATTTTTGTTTTTAAAATCTGTTTCTTTTAAATTTATTAATCTTATCTGTTTTTTAAAGAGAATTTTGTAACAAATAAATTTTGTCATGGTATGCCAATGTTGTTGTCTGATAACATTTTTTTAATTTATTTCTTAGTCTGATCAGATATACAGACATCAGCATTAGGAATGAAGGAGCAAGAGACAAATTTCGAATCCTCCTTTCGGAACATGGACAAAAGGCTGTAGTTGGTAAGGTTTAAAATATAGTACCCATTGCCTTGAGCTTCATTCTCCAGTATTTTGTTGTAGATGTATTTTGTTTGGAGCCACACACCAGAATAATACAATACCTTTGCTCTCAAACAGACAATACTGGCATAAATTTTCATAAGTTATTGAGTGATTATAAAATTATTTCTTGAATAGACTTCTATGCATGGGAGTGTTATAGCAAATGAATAGAAAGATCTAAAAAATTGTGAATACTGGAACTTCTTTCAGGTATTTAGCAAGCTTGAATCTTATAATAATAATAATAATAAATGTGCCACAGTTTTGAAACTATAAATACATATGTTTCAAGAAATAACATGAATATTGTTGTGTCTTCCTCTCCTATTCAGTTCACAGAGAGGGAAAGCTGGTTTGTTCTCTGTTGTGTGTATTCTGCTTTTTGCTGACTGGGAACATGTTAGAATCAGCAGTTGAACTCCAGTCAACTTCTGAAGGAAACCTTGATTTTTTTGATTTTTTTTTAGTTTTAGCTTCAGATATTAATTATAAGAAGTACTGAATGTTATCTAAGATTGTATTTGTGTAAGTCAGATAATTTAAGAACCACTCTTTTTAGCCAATAGATGAGTGTACCTTGGATTAATTTGCTTTTTCTTCTTTATTATATCATTACATTTCCCTTCACACAGGCAGGAGGGATATTCTGTCTGTATTGCTGCCCACTCAAGAAGCAACTCCTCCACAAGATGAACATTTCCAGTCACTGCCATGTATACCTGTGGACTCTCAACACACCCTAGCCAACAGACATGGTAAGACCAAGGGCTAGGACTCAGTAAGAAGATACTGCTGCTCTCAGTCCAACACCTATCCACCACACTCTTATCATCATTTACGATCTTACCTTTTATCAACTATGATCTAATTCCACTATGCTCCCATTTGTTCCCACCCCGGCTTGTACCGCGACACAAGAATTCTTTTTTAAGTTAATTTTAAAAGAAAATCAAAACTTGTACTTAAAAGTAAAATTTATTTCATGCATAAAAACTAGTATCCACAAACTAAACTCTTCAGATTATCTTTTCAAAATTCTGCTTAAGGATACAAGAATCTCTGTATCTTTAAGTTTGTCATCTCTAAAATATAGCACTTTTAGAGAAAACATTTTGAGAAATTTCTAATAATTTGAATGTTCAGAACCCTGCACAGACTGATTTTTTATGTTAAAAAAGCTGAATCTTTTTCTACTTTTAGTTGCTGTTTGTTTTTACATACTATTTTATTTCCTTTCTCGTTTACATTTTTTTAAATGCCATTTGTTATGGTTATGTGCAGAGGGAGTAAAGAGGACAGGGGCTATATAAGTACCTATCCAATGTGTTTTTGAACATTGATTTTAGTAGGCAATCAAGATGCAAGACACGTGTAAATAGTGTAGCTTTGTCTGCAGTCTAACAGTGGCCATAAGATTAAAAAGCACTAATAAGAGTAAAATTCTTTTGTTTTCTGCATGCAAATTCAACTGGTTACATTGTTGGATGATATCATTAGAGCTGACAGGCCACAAGAATCAGGTATAAAAATATTCAGCAACAGCAGTCTCCCTGGAAGGCAATAAGATATTGTTGACAAACCTGGTGGAAGTCATCCATATTGCTGGTTTCTTTCTTTAGCGCATTTGGCCGCACTGCTCAATGTACCTGCCAAACCACCATCTCAGGTGATTGTGGATCATCTCCAGAAAACTGCTGCCAGACCTAGGCACAACTGGATCCTGATGGATTGAGCTGGCATGCTCAGTACAGTATCACATCGACTCAGTTAAGAGAAGCCTTTAACATGTCTGCTATGACCAGACTTCCTTCCACACCAGAAACTATGCATTACAAACTTCAGTAACCAGTTTCCAGTTTTACAGCGAGATTTTCTTTTGACAGAGGCAACAACTTCATATGGCAGTAAGCAATTTTTCACTTTTGCTCTGATGCTATTGCCTCTAAATATTCATTTATTTCTCTCTTTATTTGCAGATAGAAACTCAGGGCCCAGTATGTTTGTAATATTTATAGCCATCTTTTGCTTCATCCTTCTGATGCTACCAACCCAAGGCGACATGGAATCTGTTTTGCCTACATATACTTACCTATCTGTAAACCAGAAATTAATTGCTGCATATGTGTTAGGTAAGTTCTGAGTATTTCTGTGTATATAAAAATCTGCCATGGTTGTTTTGTTTAGTTTAAAGTTGGATAGATAATAATTTTATAATCTGTGCTTTTCTTTCTGGAAGTTAACTTTCTGATGTTCTACATGTTAACAAAAGCCAGTTTTCTGCCTTTATAAACTGCATTGGTACCTTAAAGAGCTTTTTTGTCTTGATAATCTGATTATATTTAAATATGTGAATACTTTAGTCCCTGAGTGACTGTGAATAAATAATAAGCACATTTATAAAAGTACAAAGGTCTCTAATAATCAGGTCGTTAATTATTACCTTTTATTTAATTATAAATTATACACATACACACATTCTCTCACAAACACATACACACACACATGTGTGAGGTTTATATTTAACTGAGTTTTATTGCAGTAACATTTATCAAACTTGTGTTAATTTTTTCCCCTTTACCAAAAAAACTCTGATCAGATTTTAGAAAAGAATATTCCAGCAGTCTCTAGTTAACCTCAGATATCTACTGGCAGTATCTGAGTGATTAACTTACAAAATGAAAAAGAAAGCTGTGATTTTTTACTAGAAGATTAACAAATGTCATACCATTAGTTTTAACTTTAAAATACAGTGCTCTTGTGTATGATCTCGGTGTACATGTTGTTGACATTAAGGAAATATCCGCACTTTATTTGACCTTAAATAACCTGACCACTTTACTGATGTACACTGTTCTTAAGAAATTTAGGAAAGATAACTCTGGCTACATTATGCACTGTAAAGATATGATGGAAATCCACATGTTTTAAACAAGCCTACTACTGTTGTAAATTATAAAAACAGATCTGGCAGTACCATCTTTTGTATACATGTTTAGATATTATATTAATAATTTTTCAGGCTTTTATCAATACCTAAAATTTTTCTGTCTGCTGGACAGACCTGAAAAAGGGTGGTTTGATTTTGTAAGGTTAATTTTCTTTCATTCCACCTTCCCAGTCACTAAACTGTAATAATATTGATATGTATTGGGCATTATGAGGTCAGAAACAGCAGCCACTTGAACACTGAGGCTCTGCCCTGATAATTACTCAGGTTTTAGGATATTTACCATTTTGTCAACAGTGGCACCATTTAATGTGCTTAGTGCCTGTTGGCCGGGCCGCATATGTCAGAAAGAATTGTGGCACAGTTGTCTACCCTTATAAGTCACATTGTGTTAAATGCAAGCTGTAAGTTTTCATTGAATGATCCAAAAATTTTGGCCGGGTCATAACTGATTACAGAATTATAAATTATGCAATTTTTTTGTTTAAACATAATATTAAACCTGCTCTCAAAGGGGCCAAGCCTATCTGCACCCTTCTCATTTTTTTAATTGTCTGTTAAATTTGCATATTGTATTTCCCCTCCCACTATATCAATGGGTATGCACATCATTCCTGGTTGTATTTTCATCAATTTTGAATTTTGTTTTTAATGTGGATATTTTCAGTTGAAAATGAGTAACAGACAGTCAGAATATTCTGAATTTATTTTGTAATTCTCTTTCATGCACAGAGAGAGAGAGAGAAAGAGATGATGTCAGTACAAAAAGAGAGCATGTAGGGAGAAAGAGATATATAATGTCAATACAGAGAGAGAAAGAGATGATGTCAGTACAAAAAGGGCGAGAGAGAGAGATATATAATGTCAGTACAGAGAAAGAGAGAGATGATGTCAGTACAAAAAGAGAGCGAGAGAGAGAAAGAGAGATGGGGGGAGAGAGAGAGATATGACATCAGTACAAAAAGAGCGAGAGAGAGAGATGATGTCAGTACAAAAGGGAAAAGATGGGGAGAAAGTGAGATATGACGTCAGCACAAAAAGAGAGTGAGAAAGAGATGGGGAGAAAGAGAGAGATAGTGTCAGTACAGAGAGAGAAAGAGGGATGGGAGAGAGAAATATATGATGCCCAGTACCAGATTTATGCACAAGTTAAACAAGCTACAGCTTAGAGCCTCTCAATCCGCAGGGGCCTCAAAAAATGTGAATGAGGCCTAAAGTACTACTACCTTGGTGCGGAAAACCATCATGACGAAAAATCGCCATTAACCCTTTCCGCAGTGGTGTTCCATTTCAGAAACATCTATATTTTGGGCCTCCAAGCTTTATATAGCTTAAGTAAGGCCTCACCAAGTCTAAATCCGGCACTGATGATGTCAGTATGTGGAGGGAGAGAGAGAATAGTTATCTAGATGTTTTCCATTTTTCCAAGACCCTTGAACTTTCAGCTTCACTATTTTTTGCAGTTATCAGGTTTGCGTAAAATTTAGAACCACTGGTCAATTTTTAGATAACCAGATCTTTAAACTTTAGCTATATTCTACAGTTAAGAAAAATACATCCACTCATCTTACCTAAAATTTCCCTAACTATTTTGAAAGGGTATATTGGAAGACAAAGAAACATGGCATTTTAGCTGTTTGTTTTAAAAAATTACTTTAAAGAACTGTTTTTAGAAGAATAAACATAACAGTTAAAACTGATAGGTTGGTCAGGCCAACATGGCAGAAGCATAAGAGAAACTTTCAGTTTCTTTAATGTTGCTGTTGTTGATTTTTAAAATTATTTTTAACCTTGTATATCTTGTTCTTAAATCTTGAGGCAGGACATCTTGGCCTGTAGAGATGATGTGGGTAGTGATTTTTTTAAAAATTAAGACTAACAGTAAGTCACCATAGATGAAAGCCAGTGTAATAACTACCCAGCTATTTACTTTACCAGTGCTCTGGGGTCATGATTTGACCAGCAACCCTACACAGGTTTGGCATTCTCTAAACTCTCTCTCTCTCTCTCCCAGGAACTTTTGTTTTCGTCTACAACATTTGTTCTCCCACAGCAAGATAATGTATCAATGCATATTGAAAAATAAAATAATCTTCCATTAATTCTCATGGTAAACTATTGTCAACAAGCATTTTATTACAGTGTCCTTCCACCATAGTACTGAACAGCAGGTAATGAAATATTCTTTTATCTTCAACTATTGGCTTTTGCATTACTCTCTTTTTTTAGATTATTGTCCAACCCAGGTTTTGAACAAATTATTTCTAACTTCAGATGAAAACCTAGAGATTTGAAACACATTCTTTTAGAAGAACTGTTTGTCTAAAATAGCAGGTTATTTCTCATTCCCCTTAAGCGACAGTCACAAAATTAAACATACAATTTTTTTTTCAATATATTGTTATTTACTGAAAATATTGAGAGAGTTGGATGTAATTTACACAATACCAAAAATATTAATAAGATATTACATGTATGTAGGCTTACGCAGTGATAGATTAAGATATAAAGACATTATATATATAGTTATGAATGTAGATTTACACACAGCAGTATAAACTTTGGTTAGTTTCAGACTCTATTAAAATCTCTTTTTAATATTTTTCAGGATTGGTAACAATGGTTCTTTTAAGGCCTTAGGGAACCAGAACAAATTTCCATAATTTTTTTTTTAAGGTCTGGAGATGTCAATTTTATTTATTATATTATATATATATATATATCTGTTTGTTTGTTGTTCAGTTCTTTTTTTTTTCCCCTTTTCACATATTTAAGTAAATATCTACCAAATAACATTTGTTGCTTTTACTTTTTTTTTTCTTTTTGATTAGTAGATAGATATTTTTTTTTAAAATATGCTCATTGCTTTCTAAGGTCCAGAAGATCTTTACTGTATAGTGAATCCAGTTTGCCAGCCCCCTGCATTAAGGGCTGTGCACAGATGCCCATACATGGAATGAAATCTACTCAGTGAGTGAAGATTAGTGAAGTCCATCTTTACGCATTGTCCAGTACTAAATGTGTGGGGAATCTACTCACCCCAAACAATGTTTAAATAATAGTTCATGATGCAGATTAGAATCTGTCATAACACCTGATCATACCAGGCATGGCAACAGCCATAGTAACATCACCACTTTTATTAGCGGAGCCATGAGGATCAGTATTCACTGTATATGATAACAAAGTGGTTGCGTAGCACTCATGAGCATTACTGATGTTTGTGTTTTGATAATCGTCGTCATCAAGTAGCGTGGATGTGAAAAAATAAAAGAACCAAGACAGTATACTTATTAAATGGTATGTTTTAAACACTGTTGTAGTATATTACTTGCTTGGGTTGACCCTACGGAATTAAAGTTTTACTTGAACTGAACTGTTTGGAAAAGCAGTTTACTGAAGTCTAAAACAAACCTGGATTTCTTCTCTCTCTGATTCTCCACATTTTTTTCATGATGCAAGTTTGACAGATGCTTGATTTCAGAACCAGAAATCTAATTTACCTGAGAAAGATGTCTCTTTTTTTTTATGTCCAGTGTCTTACAAAAGATCTGGATGAATTAATTTCAAACTAAAACAGTTTTTCAGTTGAATTATGATTTCCTAGCAATTATAATTAACCATTTTTAAAAATTCAAAATGTTTCCACACTTCTGATAATTGTTTCTTGGTGCAGTCACATTTGGGGTAGATGTACCCCATTTCAGTTTTTATTTAAAAATTTTATTCTTTTGCTATTACATACTTCATGATGCTAACTGTCATCTCCGATTAAGAGTTTTGGTGATTTCTCCTTATAAACTTTGCTGTTTTTCTCTTCCTTTCTTTGAAATAATGACCATGATTATCCCATCACTTCCTTAGCAACAGCCAGTTGCTGTAATTTTGATGTAGCCAACTGACCCTTTCAACTAAGAAATTGGCTGAATCAGCAAAAGAGTGAAAGGTGGGTGGAGGACTCTTGGAGTAATTTGGAAAGTGAAGTGTAGATCACTGGGTATGACACAAAGTAAATTGTAGCATTTCCTGGGAACGGCATCTTTCTGCTCTCAGGGGTCACTTCAAACACGGCAGCATCAAAACTGTTTACAATGATATTTGCCTAAAACTTGGACAGGACATCCTGGAGATTTCCCTGCTTGTAATTGACCACTTTAGACCTATAACCAGGTATAGTTTTAGTACCGTGGTGGTCAGAACATTTAATGACTTGGATGGAGTCTCTCCAAAGTGCCTCAGCTCATAGCTGTTATAGGAACGATGGGGGGGGGGTCTGTGGATCGATCCTTGTTGTGGCCATACTGGATTGCTAATTAGCACAATTTACTATGCACCAATAATTCTGTCTTACATACTTGTAAAACAGACATGGGATTATAAAGATTTCTTGGCATAAGATCTACCTTAACAACAACTACAGAAAGAAAGAAAAAAAAGACTAAGATTGATGTCCCTTGGACTTACACGGTCGGCATCAGATACGGGGAATGCCAAAAACTAAATCCAGGCCCCCTCAGTGTTGGTGTAAAAGATGACAAAATGAGGAAAATTGGGGAGGTCATGGCATCACCCTGGCAGCCAAAAAAATTTCATTTTTTTTTTTCCTGAATCTGATTACATAATTAATCCTGCATTTAAGCCTTTACTTTGGTCTCTGATTCATTCACCCGTTTTATATACGAGGTGTGTCAGAAAAGAAACAGGACTGGGGGTCACAGATAATTTATGTGAAATCCAAACTACAAGTTTTCCCCTTCGAAATAATCCCCCTCGAGTCTAACGCACTTCCCCATCCTTCTCCACCACACCTCCTGGAAGGATTCTCTGTCATCACAGCCCTCTTGATGGCTTCCACGTCTGGAGAATAGGTCCCCTTGATGACCCCCTTGAGCTTGTGGAAAAGGAAAGAAAAACCACACAGAGCCAGGTCGGCTGAGTAGGGAGGTTGCTCCAGCACGGCAACCATGTTCTTCTTGGCAAGGAACTGCTGGATGCTCAGAGCGCATTGTCATGGTGAAGCAGCCATGAGTTGTCTGTCCTGCCACAACTCTCGCCTCAGGTTCTCTTTATATACGATCTCCCCCCCCCCCAGATATTACGTAACCTGACAGTCCCTGCCCCACGCTAAGTCCTGCTACTTTTCTGACACACACCTTGTGTATGTATGTATGTATGTATGTATGTATATATATATTTGTCTGAATGCTGTTCTTCGGTCAAAACAGCGCTGAAGCAAGTGGAGTGTTGAGGTTTTCTGCTTCGTTGTTCGCCATCCAGGACTTGAGAAGAAACCCACTATGCTAAGGGATGCCATTTACTTGATGCAGGACCCTCTGAATATCAAAACACAACTTGATGGCTTTTATTATTGCCAGGAATACATTTCTACATTGTAACAAACACTGAAATATCTTCTTTAAAAAACCCATAGTAAAGCGTTGCAATAATCTGCTCTGCCAATGTATTTACAATGAGAACCAACATCTTTCAGCTTTCATATCCATAAAATAATAACCAGAATGTGCTGTTTCCTGTATTTTCACTTGCTATAACAAGTTACCTATAAGATTAACAAAAGGAATGGCTATAAACTATCTATTACCATATTCTTCTAACAAAGCTGAGAAACTCTTATTTCTAACAAAAATATCCAAAAGGTTCATCTTTACATGAATTTCCACGACATGGTAAGATCTGTGTAAATGCCATCTAAAGATGGTATTTTGGGGGGTAATTATCTGGGCTCAAAGCTTCTGTTAAAAGCTGATTAGTTATAGATCAAAAGTGAGGAAGGTACAAACTTAAAAGTCTAAAAGGGATTTCTTCATAAATTTTCCTCCTGAACGATCCAATCTGCAACAGTTACCAGAATTGCCCTTGAGTTCTAATTCCAGAGCAAACAGGCAAAAACTTGTCTATAGTTTTCCTTATCAGGGAGATCTCTCTAGTTAATGGAGGTGGTAATGTAGTATACATTTAAAACTGACAATGTATACTTTCAGGAGATAGCTAAGACACGGCATCATTGAGTCTGTGGATGGACCTGGGTTTTTTACAACTCCTTTGAAATGCCATTAAACCTATTGATCTCCTGAGCATTTCTAAAGGGGAAGGGCTGGAAAAGGGAGAAAGGAAAAGGAACGGGTTTAGTTGGAATTAGTGAAAACAGCAATGGATGATGCTGTAAGGATTGTTTAGCCCGTCTGTGTACACTTGCATTTAAACAGGGGTCCTGACATTTCTTCCTCCTCTTTAGCAATGACTTGGAATTTCCCAAGTGACAGTTGGAGTAATTTTCAGAATATACATGCACTGACTTTGGTGGTGACCATGTGTAATGGTCATACTGTAAAGATATGGCCTGGGAGACTGTAGGTTCCATGATTGAATTATTCAGTGTAATGTGTGTCACTTGTGAATCATTTGTTCGAACCAAACGTGCTGGGTCAAAATTATTTTTAGCCCTTTTTGCCAATTCTTTCTGTAAAGCGTTCTCGACAGGCCGTTCAATCAGCTTTTTCTTTAATGATTCCACCAGTGAATTACTGCAGGTTGGTTTTGAATGTAAAAAATTCTTGTTTGCATGTTTCTGGGTACTGCAGACCTGTCTGGTGCTGACTCTTGGCAGATTATCTTCTGAAGTTGTTGCTCTTGATTGTGGCTCTCCTTTCTCAGGCTGGTCCGCGAATTTAGCCGGTTTTCTTACGAATCCCTCCATGAAGTGCACTGGCGAGCGATGGTGATAGCGGATGCAGGGGAGTGCTGTCAACTCTTCTCTCTCATTTCTGTCTAGACTTTTTATATTTTTCCCAGTTTCTTTATAAAAGCTGTGTCCAGGCACTTGACAGTGTTGTGCCAGCATTGAAACCTTTGGAAGCCACACTACTAGCATTCTTTTTGGTTTTTCTGGCAAACACACACCATCCTCCTCAATTTTGGACAGCTTTTCATCGACTGATCTGGTCACCAAAGGATCTTTTGGAAAAGTTTCAAATGTATTCTCATCTTTCCTTTCCGGAAGCATTAGCTGCTCCAGCGTTTTCCTGCTACCCTTCCCCTTTGGAATGGCAAAGCTATTATTGGAATATTCTGGACACCACTTCAAAATGGACGCAGTTTTATTTTCTGCAGAGAGCCATTTGTCTCCTTGGTTGTGGTGAGATGTCATTCTGTGAGTTCTAGACTAGAAATCAAAAGTGTCTGTAAAAAGAGAAAGTATTCAGGTGGACTGTAATTGCCAATAAGTTTAATAGCAGAATAATGTATATATAGCACATTCTCTTGTTTGACTTTTAAACACTAGCCAGGCAAGGAAAGTAGAACTGTATGGCGCCATGAGCTAAGAACTAGCATAAATGTACTTGATGCACTCCTGACTTTCTCTACCTTGAGCGAAGAACCTATGAGAATTTGGAGGAGGATAGAGTACCCGGAAAAAACCTACACAAAATAAGTTGTTACAGTAAAGATAGAGACTACAGAATTGGCTAAAAAATAAAAAAAAACAAGGCCTGGGCCCACCAGCAATAGAACCATAAATGCAACAAGTACAGGTCAGCATGCTACCTGCTAAGTCAATTCACTGATGATCATTTATAGTAATTATTATGACTGATACAGAATTGCTACTGCTTTTTTATTAATGCAAATATTGAAAGCAAGAGAAATTCTGTGATTTGATGTTTTAACCTGTTGTTCTTGGTGAACTACATAGAGCAATGCTGCCAGTACTGACCATAGTAACAGAAAGAAAACAAACCATAATTGATGAAATATTAAAGCTGGAAAAAGAAAATTATTTCAGAAAGTTTCAGATATCTGTTTTTAATTCTGTTGTTTGCCATTATTTTTAATGGCATTTAGAGATGTTTTCTTAATTACAATTAAATCTTTATCTAAGCTGATGCAAGTGCAAAGTTCTTGATTGAAAAGAGATGTAGGAAAAAAATAAACTCTTCTAATGTCCAGAAAAAAAGGGGGAAAAGGGAGTTTGATAGTAATTGTAAAATAACCATTTTAAACAGTCCCCAACCCACCCTTTATAACACTAAACTCATACACAGCATCTTTATACTTGCTGCCCATTGGAAATGAAATAATATGAACTCTCAACCCAATCCAAATGGGGAAACCAGTCTGACTCCTGAGGTGTAATGAACCCCCTTCAAAAACAATTTCTCAACAACGAGAAAATATTTCTTACTTTTCATATACAGTAAATATAATTATTACTATTATTATTACTATTTAAAATACATAAAAGATGAATAGCCAAAAAAATAATAAAGCTGCTGTTTTAAAAGACATCTCTGCCTTTCTTTCAAAAAGGTGTGAAACCTGAACTCCCTGAAAACGGCAAGGAATATGTCACCCTGTCCTGCAAAGCATACATCTTTCAGCATAACAGGAATTTGGTTGTGCACAACTGTTGATGATGGTGGCCTACACACTCTCCACTACGCAACAAAGTGGGAGCTTTACTCGGGATTTATGTAATCAAAAGATAGAATATATATATAAAACACAGGTTAGTTTAGGTTGGAATGGTTGACGTTTTTTTATAGGAATTTGTTTTTTTTTACTTAACTATAAAACAAAAAAATCACCCATTAATGGCATGGACTCTCCAGAGTTATCTCCCCTTTGGTGCTGGCTGCCATCCAAGATGTAATAACATTCTTTAAAAAAACACATAAAGAAACCAACCAAACAAACAAACAATCTCCCAAGGAAAATTTTTAAAGATTCCCTTTTCTCTGGAAACAATTTACAATTGCTGTTTACCAATTGTTTTCATTTGGAAAATGTTTTAAAGAAAAACAAAAATGGACTTATTATTTTTGTTTTAAAATTGGCACACATTTTTAAAAGTCCTACACAGGAAACAAACTCCTTGCACGAAACTGCATGTAAGTAGATGCATATAAAGTGAAAATCTTAAAAGGGAAGAGATTAGATACCATACTGCCTGACCAGAAGAAGAAAAATGATGCTAAAACCCCTGTGGTTTATCGCCATTAGAAAAACATTTAGAAACACTGTGTAGCCCACCATGCCAGATAAATTAGTCAATTCTTATGGTTTTTGAAAAAATGATAAAATTACTTACTGGAAACGGAAACGCTTCAGAGTTACAAACTCTGAACAGACTTGTAGATATTTTCTGCTCTTGTGGGATTTCAATTAAATTCACCAATTTAGGCATCCTCTGTAAAACATCACATTTTGACACTTTTAAACTCAATAGAAACCAAACTCTCGGTGTTTTCCAAGTTCTGTGATGTTAGATGCAGAGTTTTTGCTGTTATCATGAACTATACGCGATTACTTGGAGAGAGAAAACTACTTACTGTTTAGTTTCTTTGTTTTTATAATTTAAATATATATAATATTGTAGTAGCATTAATAGATGAACAGCTATGCAGTAATAATCTTTTTTTTTTGATTTTTTCTTTTGGAAGCAGTTAAAATTGTTAGCAAGAAAGGTTAATGTGTTGTGCACTGTACACGATTTACCTCCTTTGGACTATTCTTTTTTAAAGAAAACACTAAAATTTGGAATCTGGGCAATTATTTGAGCAATAACCACCATTGTAGCTTCTCTTCTCTTAATGAAAGTAAATAAAGTTAAAATACTATTTTTCTCTCTTTTCAGTATAATTAATAAATGGGTTAATCTGCCTAAAGTACAAAGTAAATTTTTCATTCCCATGATGCAATTCTATTAGGTCATTACAAAAGTTTTGTCGGTTTTTACATTTCGATAATTTGGGGTTCACTTTCTGCAAGCTTGTGAAGGTGTATGTAGATAAGTTATGCATCGTTTTGTAGTGTGTGCTTTGGCATACATTATGCAAAATCTACCATTTTAAAAATCATAAAATGGATATTTGTTTCAGAGTTCTGAGTGAAGCATGGATAGAAAAGATTTTTGTGCCGACTGGCTTCATGAGTTCACACTAGGCCACAAAGAGAGCAAGGAAACTTGTAACATTAAGCAAGCATGGGGCAAAGACATAAAATGACCGCACAGTACAATGATGGTTTGTGAAGTTTCGATCAGGAGATGTGAGCCTCAAAGATAAGGAACATATCCGATGTCCTTCCAGCTGTGATGATGACCTTCTGAAAGCCTCAGCTGAAGCCGATCTAAGAAAAACAGTGCAAGAAATTGCTGGAGAGCTTGACGTAAGCACTGCAACTGTTTCTCGACATCTTGATGCAATCGGCTAGGTGAAAAGGCTTGACAAGTGGGTGCCTCACGAGTTGAATGAACAACAAAAAAATTGTTAATTGGAGATCTGCTCTTCGCTTGTCATAAGAAACAAAAACGATCCATTTCTTGACTGAATCATTACGTGTGATGAAAAATGGATCTCTAGTGACAATCACAAATGATCAGCACAGCGGCTCAAGAGAGACAAAGCACCTAACCACATTCCAAAACCCAGCCTCCACCAAAAGGTCATGATCACTGTCTGGTGGACTGCAACTGGTGTCATCCACATTAACTTCTTGCAACCTGGCAAAACCATCACAGCTGAAAGGTACTGTAGTGAATTAAACATTGTTCATCAGAAACTCTCCCAACGATAGTCGGCATGGTAAATCAAAGAGGCCCAATCCTGCTCCACAACAATGCTCGTACTCGTGTTGCGAAAGTGACTCTTCAGAAACTGAACACATTTGGGTACAAAGTTCTCTCTCACCCAGCCCATTCACCAGAACTTTCTCCCACAGACTACCACCTCGACAGCTTCCTCTTTATGAAATCCTTCTCAAACCAAGCAGCAATTGAAACTGCCTTCAACTCCAAAAATACAATTTTTCAAAATGGCATAAATGTGCTTGTAACTTGTTGGCAGAAGTGTGATTGTAATGGAAAAATACTTTCTTTGATTAATGGACTTCACATTCAGCAACAATATTAAGTCTCATTGTTGTGGTAAAAAAACCAACAGAACTTTTGTAACCTAATATAAACAATGAGCCCTGAACTTGAGGTCGAACCTTTTCTTTTTATTCTGTTTTGTTTTAATTGTAAATATATATTATTACAGGTGTGGATTCCAGGAACTCTAATAATTCCTTATTTTTTTTCTTTTTTGCTGTTAAATTATTGCAGAATTCTACTAAAACTCATTGGGTTCTAGAGTTGCATTGTGAGAATGTTTTCTAATTATCCTCACACAAACTCGATTCAGATTCCAAACATGCTCCCAATTTAAAAACCGATGGCTAAAATTTAATGGATGAATGAATGAATATCTCTGAATTATTTTGCTTGCTAAGATTTTCCTCCTGATAATTTGAGATAGAGCAAAGAAAATATCGACTGGCGCTTACCAGCAGCCACATGTGAAATGATAGTTTGCGTGCGAAACATGCCACATTTATCTTTCTGGTCATTTCATATTTTCTGATACTAATTGATTATCTATTGAGTCTAATCCTAAAATTTGCACTGCATGACCTCTCTTCATATTTTACTCAAGTAAAGTGACCCACTTATTTCCTTTATTCTTGATAAAGGAAATTTCTCAAACAATGTGCCACGGTTTTTCCAGCAGACTTTGTTGTTTATCAGTTCTACTGGTTGTTCATTAATATTGACAAGTCACAAAATAAATAGAATTTTAAAAATTAGTTTGCATGTGATGAAGAACTTATTTGTACCATTATCATCATGTAATTTATTAAATTTAACAGTATGACATCGCTAAAGAACGTTGCACTCAAAATCATCAAAAGTGGTAAATTTCATCTACCTGAATGAAACTAATTTTGCTTTCACATTTTTTTAATTGACAGATTTTGCTTTCGAGATAATTACCTACCTTGTGTATCATTAGAAACACTAATACAATGTTTTCCACTGATCTGTTAGATAGATGTCTCCTATGTGTTAGTGAAAGAAAATGGGTATAAGTACAATAAAGCAAATGGTATTTATATATAGGTTAATTCAAGTCTTTGTGCTGTTTCTTTCTGTTTAGTAGCTAAGGAAAAGTAACTAAAAAATTTTAGCTATTTGCCACTCAAGAGACAATCCTAAAACAGGGTTGATGGAATGTATGGCTTGCTTCCTACCAATAAGAATACAATCCCACAATGCATTTCCATGAATTTGGGATAACTTTGATGACAGATATCTGAGAAAACGCAATTTTCTTGAGTTTAATGATGCAAGTTTTGCACATAAAAAATTCATTTAAAAGATACATAATTTTCTTATTTGGTACAGGAATTGGCTTTCATAGCATATGGCTTGGAAAGATTTTCTTAAGTGGTTATTAAATAGAAACTCCCACTGTAATACTGTATTTTGTTTGCTTTCCCGAGGTAGCCATGTGGATTTACCTCCAATCACTTTGGTTTCCTCTCACATCTATAAATAAAGGGTACCAGTAAGGCTTTACTTGATGCAGGGCTGACACTCTCCTTTTCAATCTGATTGGATACCCGTGGGAGTGTCTTGATCCCTTTTCCTTTTTGAATTTGTAATGGCAAGGAAACTTCTTACCAATAGCAGATATCAGTCTGCTGACTAATATGACGATGACAAATTTGTTTTCAGATAAATCATTACTTTATAACTAACTTTTGATAAAATGTTCATAGAAGTCCAATTGTGAACAAAATTGCCTCAGAGAAGTTAGGCTAATAGGCAAAAATAGCTCGACTTAATTATCTCAATATGCATGTCTGAATTTGTTCTCAACATGTTTTTCAAGTTATACCAAAGCACTGTGGACTGATCGATTTACTTACAGTAATCTATTTACTTATTGTTAGGAGCTTTGTGAATAGTTAGCACAGCACACACAGTGTGAGATTTAACAGTGCATCGTTTTGAATGGGTGGAGAACAGCAAACTATTGATCATCCTTTAATTATCTCTCCTTATGAATTACTAAGGGGTGTTGTTATCCTGCAGGATTTGTACTTTTCTCTGGTTACTGTGGTATACTTCAGTACACTTTGTTCTTATTATGGCCGATTCTTAAGAAACAAGGGTACCGTAGCTAGTTCAAACAGTAAATAAACTTAAATTAAAACTAAACCTGCATCTGATTTTATAAAGAAAAAAAGTTTTTTTTTTTTTTTTTTTTAAATTAAAGATGGCATCACAGAGAGAGAGACGATTTGTTAAGCTGGTTTAATTGGCAATGCACTCTGTAAAATAAGAACTAATGAAAGATTATCAGCTTTTTTCTTTACCTGCTAATCTATGGTACGATGATAAAATTCTGGCATTTCTGTAAGGTGATAATACTTATCTAAAAAGAAAAAAAAGTGCATATATTTATTTTACTTTATTTATGGGAAAATATTGCACATGATCTTCCATGGAAAAAAGAGAGATAATGAAATAACAAAATTATCAATTTAAGCAGCTCCTCTATGACTGAACTTTAAATTAAACAAAATAATAATTTAATTTTTTTAAAATGCATATATCTCCCAAAATCCCCGTTGACCAATAAAAACTGGCATGAACCGATTTCTGAAAGACGGGACGACAAAAGCTATATATACTGCAGCCCAGCGAGTTATGATTTCTGCTGTCCATACGGGGCCGGGCCGGAAGTCAGTCTTGAGTTTTCCCTCAAACCGGTTTCCAGTTTCCGGTTTACGTGGCAATAACTCATTGTCAACAGCAGTTAGGCGAATTAAGTTTACTGCTGTGGGTAGCTGTTAAGTTTGTTCAAGTCATTAAGTACATTATCGGTAACATGAGCACTTAAATCAACAACTGTTACTTAAAAACCCCTTTAACTGCTTTCTTTAGTGGTTAGGGTGCGTAGAATGCACTTTGGCTATACAATGAAAAATTGCTATGAAATACACCTGTACATTGAACAAATTCTTGCAGGTATGGTAAATCTACAATTTATATAACATTCATATGTATGAAATGATATGTAGATTTAGATTTGAAGACAATTTCAGCTCTGTTAAAACAATAAGGCATCCTGTATATACTTTTTTTTACTTATATTTAAAATAAAACAAACAGGATGTGGTAAGGAAAATGTCGTCATCAAGGTGGTACTGTGTTAGGTATCTATCTCACTTAAAAGGGAAACAAAAAAAAAAAACAAATTTAAATGAAATCTTTTGAAAAACAAGTTCTTAGTCCAATTCTTCTTCTACTGCCATTAATTCCATACATTTATCTGCCACTACTCAGGCAAGATCTGCTGCAAGTTGGGTCTTTCATCTTAGACAATGGAGACTGATGTAAAGCCATCTGCCAAAACCATTGCTAAATCCAGTATTAGCAATCTTCTCATGCATTCATCAATTGCACAATACTTGAGCAGCTGCAATAGGCAATACTAACACCGTAAGCCTTTTGATGATTCTGTATCTAATCCATTAACAGTGCTTGGAAAAAAATTGGTTGGAGCCATAGAAAACCCCACAAAGGTGTGGAATTCCTATCCCACTGGCTTTTATCTACCAATAAAATCCTAGTGGTGATGCTGTTCGGCTATTAACAGTAGCAATGCAGTGCACTCACACACTAGAGTTGTCAGGGTTAGGCTTCATTTTATATAGCTGATTACAGAAGAGTCGTAATCATTGGATACCGAACAGGACCTTAAAATACAGGACTGACTGTGCTACTTAGAATAAAACAAAATATACCAGGAATCGATCCAGATTTGCCCTTATAGTTCACAACTAATTCTATCGCTGCTGTACTCTTGCTTATTCCTGTCTGAGGGACCCAAAAGAGCAACTGCAAACCATTCCACATCCTCCAAGCTATGTCAATGTATGGTAGGTAGCTAGTACCATCTTTCTCCAAAAGTTAGTCTGAAGAATCGATAAATAACCAATCTTATTTAGACATTCATCAATGAATACAAGATGCCTAATGCCATCAACTAACACTATTGTTCCAAATCCACCATGGTCAACATTTGGTTATAAACAAATGGCACAGAGTGCAGACTGACTGGCCCACTATCTAATACAAAAGTAAGTGGGGAAGTATCCATTACCAAGAGCTTTTGGCATCACACTTTCTAGGAAATTACTCTGCTACCCTGGTAATCCATTTAACAGGATTAACAGGGGTTTACTATCCAAATCACAGAAACTCATTTGTATGAGAATGTCCAAAGCATTGCAACAGGTCTGTATAAAGGTCAGTTTTTTTGTGACTCATAATGCAATCTTTAGCTACCAAATGGTTGTCATCTCTATGAATATGGCACAAATACCATAATACATTAAAAAATAACAAAAGGACCCTCAAGAATATTACATTCAATTTGAACAAAATAATGTTTAAAATGTTTAATTTTGAGTGCTCAAGTCTTTTTTAGTGACATTAAAATGATTTTAAACCATGAATATGATTTTGTTATTGTTTTTATTTATCAAGGTACAAGTAATTTTTAGTTTAGTTTGGTTATTAGGAAGAGGTAAGAGGATGTCATCCATCTGGATAGGTTTGACGCAGGCAGCAGGGAAGAGAACTGTCTATCAGTACAATTTTAAAACAAATTCAGTCATTATTACTTTTAACCATCAGCAATTACTTTTATTCTATTGTAGTCTTTCTTTTTAGAGACAGGTTAAAACTTAAGGCAGTTTATATTTACAGCCATTAGTATTTCTAACTAACTAAAAGGATATGTTCCAGTCCTTGTAGCTCAAAATTCTGAAGTATTTTGAAGCTTAGTCGTAAGCTACTACTCAGCCGGCTTAAAACAAATATGATGTTTTAAGACGTTCTGCCCGTGCTAAAAGGTTTCAAATTGTAAGTATTCTGGAATATTTATGCTAAATAGTCTAGATCTTTTCCCCCATAAACAGCAGCATATTCAAGACGCAGAAAACCTAAGAACTTAAATAACATGAACTAAAATTCATTAGTTTTGCAATTGATAATTCAGTTAATTATTTTTAGTATCCTGTTATCCTCGTCAGCAACAGCAGTGCATTATAAAGGCAGGAACAGTCTCTATGAAATGTCATGACTATAACTGGTTCGATAAGAAAAAAAATAAAGCTTAGCAGTTCTAATTTTTAACAGGAATTAATGGTTAGGATAGTTCTCTAAAATAAAAAGAAACCAATAGCTTTCCTTACCACAGAAGAACTGGGTTTTTTTTCTCCACTGCTGTAACAATGAAGAAAAGCAAAAATAACCTCAGTCCAGGGTCATTTTGAGAAAACCTCCATCTAGAAGAACAGAATTGTTGAGTGTCTTGTCCGGAATTAGCCTTGTTCTCTCTCTTTTTTTTTTCTATCTGTATGACACCTTCCAGTTCTAAGCAACGACTCTTCAAAGTGTTTATCACCATGGTTACAAAGGATCTGTATTAGCAGTGTGTTGTACCGCCTTGATCCCCATTTGTCACAAATGAGCAGAGATATTCAGCAAGCTGGTTAATACCACACAGATCTCATCCACTTGGCGCACAGGGCTTTGCATTAAGACGACACTAACACACACCTGGACAAACTTCAATACGTGACTTCTTGCAACCATGCAGTGCACTTTGCAAATCAATTGTAATAAGAGCAGCTCCTAAAAAGTATGTCAGTAGCCAATAGTTCATAAAACAAAGATAGCCCATAAACATCATCATTTGATGTTTTGTTGCCAAGACATGTTTCATACTTTGAGCTGTAGTGTAGTCGAGGAGTATTTATAGTAATTAAACATGTATTCAGAGCGGAGAAACATTTTTTTTTGCTATCGGAATCTCAGGTGTTTGATGAAAGGAAATGGTTTTACATTACGGAAATTACACACAAATACATACACAAAATTATTTTCAATAGCCAATACAAACCATAGCAGCAGCCACGCTTAATTAGTCTATGATGTAGGCTATCTTTTGTACAGTCATTGTTATTTTATTGATGATCGGTTGAGATAAATTTCTGAAACAGCTACTTAGAGTTGTATGCAATTAATCACTCATAACAGTTGAGTGCTTCCTCTCAAGCTAGCAGCTGTGAGTAATATGGCCAACCCTGGAACTGAAGGTGTGTACTGGCATGCATTACAGAACGTGTCTGCGTTCAGAGAGTGGAGGAGGTTGGTATGCAGAACCATCACTGGTGTTAACAATCTAAGAGAAAGAATGCACCTTCATGTTTGATGGAAAGCACCTGTAAGTAAATTCTCTGGCTGATTGCTCAATGCTCCACAAACACCCAAACCTGGACGGCACAATCTTTTGTCTTCCTCATAAATTGTCAGTGTATCTGATATCAAACTTCACTCATAATGAAACTTTAATGTGTGTGAGATTAATTTTAACAAAGGAAAAAAAAAAGAATTAGCATTATAAACTATTTTCATAAGATTTTATCAAAGTGTATGATAGCAATTTTCATAAATAAAAACGTGTATGAACGAGACAAATTTGTTTTTACCTTCCTAAAACATGCATTCTGCTTCAAAATTGGTAAAAGATTGCAGAATCTCCTGCATTATGAAAAAAAATATTCATGTACATCATCTAATTTGAAAGTATTTTGCCAATATGTTTTTGTGAACGGAAAAAAACTCAGCACAGATTGAGCCATAGGGGCTGTGACATACAGTACTTTTCCTCCTTAATGTAACTGTTTGTAATGAGAAATCCATATATCGCTCAAGCCCTAAGTTTTTGCATGGTGACTGTATTAGACTAAACATAGGGCCAATAGAACACAAATAATAATGCTTCTAGGCTAGGAGCAAGACACATTTTACACTACATAAATTACTACTAATAGCAAGGAAAAATGTTATTGATAATTAAAATTAATACTCAATGATGAATCTTCATATCACCAAACTCTTCTTACACGTACGTGCAACTTTAAATTAGTTAGTTAACAGCTGTGCACACATTATTTATAATGGATACAGATATTTCATAATGCAACAAATGCCAATGTCAGCAATACTACAGAAAGTCTTAATTACCATAATGACAATCAAGTGATTACCAAGACTGCACCAAGCCAAGATTACAATTGGTGTATTAGCAATTAGTTAAAATGACTGGCACCAACTCTAACTTATTCTTTACTAAAACAGTTTACCAATTAGGTAGTTTCATAATGATGCAAGACTGTAACAGCCAGCACCTGACCCTATACTTTCAAACGAATGCTGTTGAAAAATATCATCTCTTTTTTTTTAAATGATGGGTTCTAATTTATAATGGAAAATAATAGTAACAATAGAAAGGAAAATTGATGAGTTTAGGTTTTTTTTTTTTTTCCATCAGGTATCTGGGTGAAAAACCACCCCAAAACAACCGACATCAGGTCTGTCAACCACAGCAGGGTCACGCTCTAATAAATGAGCTTTTCTCCCATTCTGACAGCTGCTGTTTATTCCACATTTTCTAGAAAAATTTTTATTTAGTTAGTTACAAAATTACTTACATAAAATTTGATGATGATTTTAAAAAAATAAATTCTTCTAGATAAATTTTTACTGTTCAAAATGCTTAGGTTAAAGTGATTTTAGTCAAACCAACAACTTCACGAAGTTTAATCAACCTTGGATGAAACCCTGGGTCCGCAGCAATTCTTCTTAGAAATCCACCTTAATGCAATAACAGAACAATGTCTTCCTATCGAATGCACTCAGAATTATCAGAAACAAACGCCTGAAAAGATGGGGCCACCAAGAATTGGCCATCAGGCTGCTACTGATTCTAAAGGGTAAACACAGGAACAATGAAGTCCTTTCACAAAAGAGGTATCTAGATACTTCTGATAAATCAATCTCTGTACAGGTAAAACAAGCAGCACTAAAAAGGTTTTCTGGGAGGATGCTGGTACAAGCTACAATATTTGCCTTTAAATGTGTTTTCAAAGATTTTTAATAACTTAAAACTTGTAATTAGACCTTTTTTTTTTTTTTAAATTGTATTCAGAACGTTATAGTGGTGCAACCATCATTACGAAATACAATTGTTCACTCACATTGAAACAGAACAGCTGCTTTTAGGACGGTCTCAAAACAACCCTAAAAATCAAGCCTTACAACAACAAAAAAAAAAAAAAAAAAAAAAAAAAAAGACAGACAGACAGACATCTTGAAAAAATACATCAATTGATTTCTGTAGGCAGAAGTTCTCCAAATACAAGAGTCTGGTGAGAAGCAATTTATGTTGGAGGGGTCAAAACCATTACAGCTAGCAAATCCTTTTCTCGATAAATGTCCAGTCGTTTTTAACATAGAATTTGGCATTCTTTTCCACATAATGTGCATTTGAATAACAATGTTCCTGGTTTTCCCAACATGTTAAGCAGATGGTAAATGTGGAAAGTAGTTTTCAGTTAATTAGTTTCATATATAATGGTTTAGCATACTCTAGAGTAAAGCTGGAGGTTTTTCTGAGCAGGTGGGCTGTGGAGTATCAACATCCAGACAACTCCAGGGAAAAACAATATTACCACCATTCAGAAAGGCATTTGTTTGCAACGGATAAAAAGGGTCAGTTCAATCTTGGCAGCAGTCAGAGAGAGAGAACTGAACATGAAGTTTTAATTTTGTAATGTTGTAACTGAGAAAAATCCAGTTTCTATTTTTTTTTTTTTTTTTAAATTCATTTGACAAGGACAACTAATTAAAGCCAGAAACTAGGTAACTAACAGAATAGAAGTTTAGTCTTTTAACAAATTTCCCTGCCACCAAAACACTTCAGTACATTATTATCTCTCTTTTTTTTAGCTTGTGAACTATATTTCCACTCAAGAAAAACTACATTTAACATGCAAAGGACAGTTACAGAATATTTATGAAAGTTCCAGTTGTATGCCAATTGATTTTCAAACTTTTCTGATTTGAAATTTTAAATTTTGTTTCATAAATAATCTGATGAGAATAGTGAATGGCTTAACATCTCAGTTCTGTGATATTAAAAGGCAAGTAGCAAGAATTCTGTCAAGTTATTTTTCAGGTGTATTTGAAATAAGAGTGTTCTGCTGTATTAATAGCCAATAATAGTAATACACTGTCTTCTGACTGAAAGACCTATCACCAGTTATGAACACGAAATTTAAACAATCTAAACCATTTGAATTATACACCAAATGTCAATTTTCATATGTAAATCTATTTTGCTATTATAAAAATGTTTTGTCAATAGAAACTGCTTGAAAATGATAGCAAGAACAATAAACAGTTTGCTACAGACAGACTGTCATGACAAGTGTCCATATCAGGTGAACCCTGTGTGGTTGTACAATTGTGCCACACAACAGTCATTGACCAAAAATGTGGAGCACACATTTGTTGTGTTTGAGCACTGTCAGGGTCATATCCAAAGACGTTGTTATACCATGGACAGCACTAATTTGCAGTTCTTTAATTTTTTCATCCAATGAATACTGTTACCAAAAGTGTCACATATTACCATCCAAGTATAACCATACCATCACATTTCCTCCACTCCAACAATTCCTCTAGCTCAGTCTGCTTGAAGTTCACCTATGTGGCAACACAACCTTATTCTTCCATTGGTGATGCAAAATTGTTTCTATTCTGAAGAGCACATTCCTCCACGTTCACAATAATTACATATGCTATGGCCATTGAAGTTAAAGAGCACTTAAGAGTAAAACAATGGGCCAGACAAATTGTCTAAGATATCCCATATGTCATGTAAAGCAGTTACATAGAATCTGTGCGCACTTGGCCAATGTTGGCATGAGTCTCTGTCCCTATATTACAAGAAAGAGTTGTCACTCTTGGTTGACTGGCACACAAGATTATTTCAAAGTGCCTGCCTTATTGAATGGCCAGCCTAAAGCAACCCTATGGCGATCCCTCCCTCAAGTAATGATGCTTTGACCACTCGATGAACCCATGGCTAGAATGAGAAAACCTGATCACTGCCTCAAGTAGAATCGTGCAAAAATTTCCTACTGCTTTCTCGAATGATTCAAGCAGAGCATACAAATTGTAAATCGCAAAATCAATGCCGGCACAGATTGATTTTTCTTTTTTTTTTCCCCAATCCCAAGCTATCCGTAACTTACAGCAGGGCAGTGTTACACTGTCGCCAACCTTTTTCAAGTGGTGTGCTTTCAAGCCAGTTCAGTAGTTTTAAAAGTAACAAAGGAATCTGCCAAGATGCTTATTATTTAGGAAAAAAAGACTGACAAAAAATACAAATATATTTATATGCAAGCAGTTTCCATCAAAATACAGTAGATGCTGCTTATTAGCAACCTCCTGGTTCTCAGGATAAAAAAAAATTTTTTTTCATTGTCCATAAGTTGCCAATAAGTGAAATGCTCATTTTTTCAAGTGTACGTATACAGAACGATGATATATACTAAAGCATGGCATGAAATTAGTATTCAAAATGTTTGATACAATGATAAAAAAACAAAAAATTCAAACATAGTTGTTTATGACACAAGTAAAACAAAAAAGGGAGTTGGCACATACATATTGTAAGCACAACTGTAGTAATAGTATTATGAGTAAAGCAAACATAAAATATGTTGGTATACAGTAGAACACTTATTCTTACAGCTGGAGGTGGTGAATCATCTTTCTATTTCTCCTCTGATGCAAAAATATCAAGGTTCTTCAACCTTAGTTGCAGCTGTTAAGCACCCTATCTTTGAGAAGTTACGCATCTATGGGCTCCCCTGAGGCCCTACATGATTGTCAAGCTGTGCAATTGGTTCAAATTCTTGTGCTGTCAGATTATTGAGAATGGCAACATCAGCCAGCCTAGTATTGTCTGCAGTGGTTACAAACCCTCTTTCTGCAGCCCAAAGTTCTTCAGCTAGATGATGCACCAGATATTGTATTTTCAATGTCCAGTGCTTGAAGTTTAGGTCAGTATCAACATAATGGTTGGCACATTATGAACAGCGCAGTACTGGCCTTAAAGTTTTCAATGGCACTCATGATCATCAGCTGCATAAGACTTGAAATAGATTTGATACTTACACTTGCTTAGCACAGAGTTCACATAGGGTCTTGGGCACGTGTTTGGCAGCCATGACAGTCAACTGTCAAAAATGCATTGCTGCAAATTCAGTATCATAAAAGCTGGTTTTAAGGGAAGCAAGTGACAACTATGCATCAAAACACAAAGCAAGTGGCAATCGTACGTACATCAACAGTTAAAGCAACAGGGTTTGAACATGCCCCCCAAATCACTACTATAAAATGCTCATATTTTCTTTTATTATTAATGACAAGTGACTACAAGACTGCTGAAGACCTGGAAACTAGTTGTTAATAAGTACTTAGCAACGGCTGACATCCAAATTCTGTTGATTGAAATCTCATCCCTAACATTGCTAATAACCAGCTTCTACTGTAATTGCCTTTGTTAAACAGATGTAAACAAAGTAACAGTGTCAAACTTTCTTAACTGAAAATACCCACAACCTGATTTTTTTATTTTTCCAGGAAACCAGGTGATATGCTCTCATATCTGTGTAAAAGCAACAATAGCTTGACAGCTGTAACTGTTTACTGTATCAGGGTGACCAAAGAATTAAAAACAACTCATTGGAAAAAATATAGAAGAAAATAAAAGACAACATTTAAAAAGAATGAAACACCTAAAGCAGAAGACAAAATATTGCCTTTTCTGCTTACTAGGTAACTAAACTACGACCATCAGAACTACACAGCACAGCTGGATACAATCAGAAAGGTAATTTTCCTCAATAATGAAGTTTTTTTTGTGATGGTGCATCTCTTTCCTTTCAGAGGGAGTGGAATCAATCAGTGTTAGGGCTATGGCAAAACTATGATAGTCAAGCACGCAACAGTTGGAAGAGTTCAGAAACATTAAGTTGATTTTGTTTATGTAAAATTAATGGAACTGTGCAAGGGATTAGATACTATAATTGTGATAAAATGCAATATCCGCTGGATTCTGACATTGGTTGTGTGCGCATTTTCTAGCAAGAAAGTCTAATTTAGAAGATGGCCAACACAGAATGTAAGAAACAAGCAGGCGTTCTTCCAAACCTGGCTTGGCCAGCAATCTTTGGATATGCAACAGGTGTGGCTGGCAATGTTTCAATAATCTCCAACTCACTAGTCTGTTTTTGGAGGATAAATGGTAGCTCACTCTAGAACGTACTTTAAAAAAAAAAGAGAGAAAAGGGAAAAGTGTGGATAATTACAATGGGTAGCTGTTAAGCACATATTACATGCATCCTTATTTATTTCAGCCAACTACAATATAGCACACACAGGGAATAAAACCCAAACGGAGCTTACTTCTGTCCAGCACCATATTTTTTTTTTTAAAAATATGCATTAAACTACGAACCAGACACCCATCTACCACAACACTAAAATGATAATCCACACAATCCAGAAAATAAGTGAACTACAGTCATCATTTCTGGTTATTTACGGTCAAATCAACAGGCAATGAAACAACAAAAGTACAGAGTAAATATGGCTTTACTACAGAAATACAAGATTTCTCTTTAAAGTAAAGCAAGGATGGCCCCAATAATTGTCACTTCAAGGTCTTTCTGTTGGTTCACATCCAAGACAGCTTTAACGATCTTTTGACTGACATTTCATGCACCAACCAGCTGAGCACATCGAAAGCAGCAGTCTGTTTTGTACACCCAACCAGCACACCTACTCCACGCTTATCATCTGGGGCCTACCAGTGCCCAGACAAAGCAAGCAAGCACCTGTTCATCAACAGAGGTGCCTTTTAAGCATTAACCAACCTTCTACCCAAACTTAAGAACCAGCACTTGTCTCTAGCTTTCCAAACCTTACTGTAAATACGCTGTATATCTCAGCAATAATTTTTTTTTTTAAAAAAAAACAACAAAACTCTTCTAATGTCCTCACATTAAAGGAAACATTTTACTAAACTCATTAGGTCATTAAAAAAAAAAAATTTTTTTTTTTTGTCAGTAGTCTATTGAAGAAAACTAAAGATCTACTTTTTTCAACTCTTAAAACAAAACAAAAAAAACAAACAAGTTACAAAGGGTAGTATTTAACTAAGTCATCACTGGATAAGCACAGAAATCTGCATATTTAAGATACAAAAGTTTTAATTGTCTCATTTCCATTGTGAGCAGGGAAACCAAATTAATGCAAAATCTTCCACCCTTTTACATTCTATAAGTTCATGAGTATTGTGCAAGATCAATCAAACAGATACAACTGAAATAGAAACAGTAAAAAAAGAAGATGGGAATACGTCGAGATGTATGTAACAAGTTAATTTACCAAACAAAGTTATGTAATATTTTTTCTCCTTATATCTACTGGTTTGTTCTTTTCATATTTAAAAAAAAAAAAAGATTCTACAATTGAAAAGTTTTATTCAGCCACTTTGTAGTATTGAAAAGTTGTTTGTAAGTTTTTAAGAAAATAAGTAGATTCCTGAAAACGTGGGGGAGATATATATAACAGAAATGTGGAAACACAGTATGACCGCGGTGTTTTTTCCCCCCCTGCTTGTAGTTCATGCGAGAATATTTAGTTCATGTACACCGACCTCACTGATATGTAAATAATGTTGAGATGAGAGCAATGCTACAGTAACGATATGTTGTACAGAAGGGAAATATAATTTTAACTACTACACCACATAAAACAAAAAGTAGACAAATTACAAAATTTATAAAATGGGATTATAATTTCAAAATGGATCTTTTAGGCTATTAAACACATCAACATATGCACAAAAGAAAGCTAGCTTCAGACACTACATTTTTAGACTAAAGTTTTGATTAAATAGACCAGTTTAAAGGTCCTACACGTAATTTCAAGTTTGACTGTAAATGTGCACACTCCAGGCTCGTTTTTTTCTCATTGTTTGAGTTGCCAACTAATTATTCTTTTTTCAAAGTTATTTACATTATAAAGTGCAAAGTCAGAATCCGTAATATTACAAATGAGTTGATAGTTAAGTCATTTATAACAATGGGAATTATGGTGGAATTTCAGAAGGACCGCAGCTCGCTAAGGAAGCTCAGCAGCTAATGAATAGACTGTCGGTGTCTGGTATGACCTTTAACAGAAAAAACAAAAAATCAAGAGAGATTTAGTGGCATGGAACTCTGAGAAAGCATCCCTTTGTATTCAAGTAAACATTATTGGTAAATAAACCAATGGAAACAATCAAAAAAATAATTACGTTTCTGCATAACCTGCTTCATTTCAGGTGAAGTGGTGCCATGTTACAGGAGTTCTGATGCTACCGATGATTTACAGAATTATTCTTGGTGATGATCAAGGGTGTCCAACTTGCGCATAATTCAAACAGTACATTAATGCTTTTGTAAAAGCTAAGGTTTCTTTAGTATTTGACAAAACTTTAAAGAAAAAAAAAAAAAATTAGGACTATGCCAAGCACCAACTTTGCCTGAAAGTGGTTCGTCTAAGACAGAGGAGCAACCTTAGCCCCCGCTAGACATTTTTTAAAGTGTGGTGTTTAATAGACAGATGGTCTCCCTTATACTTATTTTATTTTAAAAAATTAGGCAAGTTATTTCAATTTAAAAAAAGGACGACGACGAGAAACATTTAGCTCAATGATGAAAGCACTGACATCATCACGACCAATTTTCTCAATTTAACGCCCAGTTATAATTTTGTGATGGGAATGGACGTTACCCACGCAATCTCCTGCCTTGTCCTGACTTCACTTATTTACAAAACAATTTTACTCGTATTTTCTAAGTAAAATTTTGGAAAAAAAAACGTTTTTTCTTTTAAAGATCTTGAAACCATAATCTGCGCAGCAGAGTAGCATCCTATAAAAATACGCAATATAGTAATTTCAGGAAAATAATCTATGGACTATTTACTTTTAATATATTAGTAAAATAAAAAAATTAAGAGAAAAATACTGATGATGGTGAAATATTTCTGGTGCATTTTTAAATTCTTAAGTTCAGTTAATTCTCATAATTACCAAAATTTCCCATTACAGTTCTAAATAAAACCATCAGCCAAGACAATGTGCAGTCCCTCCAAATAAATACAAATCTGCATTCCTAAGAGTATGTTTAAAAACTAACTTTACAGTAGAACGGTAATACACAAATCAATTACATGAAGTGTACCCGAGATATGGCAGATACTGGGTCCAGTCAGTTTTGCAAAGGAAAAAAAAAACCCAAATCTCCAGTACAAAACAAAGCTATTTACAAAAAAAAACAACAACAGAAAAACATCTTCACTTTCACCAGAGTATAATTCTATTTTTTTAAGGCATACACAATGGTCTAGCAGTAAGATGTTGATAAATAAATGGGTACCAAAGCTGGGATAAAGATATTTTTATTTTTGTATAGTGGCATAAATGAGTAAAAGGAGCCTTGATTAAAAATATCAGATCAATCTGCCTTGAAACAAATACAGTACACAAAGACAGGATTTATATCTGGTGCCATAGATTTATCTCTGTTAAAAGGAAGCAGAATAAGAACACACAAACTAGCAAATTTGTCCTGATCATGCGTCAATGTACCATCTTTACTGTACAGACTGGCACCTGAAGACTTGATATCTGGGGATCAAACTTAGTGATAAAAATGCCTGGAGACGGTCATCAATGAGTAAGACCCAGAGACTGCAGAGCTGTAATCTATCAGTTTTTGTTTTTCCCTTTCTTATTTTCACCCAAGAATAAATTACTAAAACCATATCCTTTCAACAAATTTTAGAAACTGTTTTTTAAAGAATATATATACAGCTGTAATCACATCTTTTGGATGCCAGTATAACTGTGACAATGTTTGAAAGCACAACTGATAAGTCACAATTCAATTCTCATGAAGCGTAACTTTAGAATAAAATGAGTTTCCAAGGAGATCTTCAATACCAAAAAAAAAAAAAACAAACAAACAAAAACCAAACTAACATACTTACAATCAAGCAATGTCTGGAGCTTTACCATTATTCTGACTTAATGTCCACCTATATATTTCCATATATTATTACACTGAATTTCTTTCTTTAAATCTTTTTATGGAAAGTTGAATTTCGCACATATCCTTTCAAAAATAGTAATAATATCATCATCATTAAATGGAAAGACTTCACCAAAAACACACACTCACATTAAAAATAAATAACTGTCAGTAAGCAAGTCTTTATCACAAAACACTTTCAGTTTACAGCCTTTCTCCTCTACTAAACTGCATGGTAGCTTACAAATGTATTGCACTCTGTTACATCCACATTCTCTGGTCCAACAAAGTCAGCATACTAAAAATTATACACCAAGATATAACAAAAAAAAAAAAAGTAGCATTTTATCACCTAGTTATAAAGATTAATTCAACAATGACACAGTCCATTCACAAAAAAAAACACAAAGCAAAGAATTAATAAAATAATATTTTCAAAAATTAAAACCAGTTTTCAAAAAATCTTAAATGCTTAATAAAATTTCTTTGCTAGTAAAGAGTTCAAAGTTCGGTTTGGAAAATGTTTAGAAGTTGCTTCAGTGAACAAAAGATGAGGATAGGTCAACAGATCATCATAAGCTGTTCAGTGTTCAAAGAGTGATGTCCATCAGGAATTGTCTGTATCTAGTGATATCTCAAGAGCTCGAAAACTGATGTAAGAATAGGCAGTATTTTAGAAATGAACTCTTAAAGTAAATATTTTAGAAGTAATAAGTTAGGTTCTTAATGGTTTAATATCATCCGTTTGTTAAAAACAATATAATTTTAACATTAATCATCATTATTTCCTTAAACATGCATCTTGATTAGCTGAATAAATATTCAGATTTGTCCACCCCCCACCCCCTGCACAGTAATTGAAGCAACAGCCTGACAAGGGTTGCTGGCTCCCTTCCAATCTCAGCCCCTGGACCAATATAAATTGCACACAGGTGAAGGGACAGGGGAGTCAAATGACCTATCAATTCTGGTAAAATTCACATTCGTGGATAAGCAAGCAACAATTCTTGAAAACAACAAGATAAGCAATGCAAAGACAAAACTTCCATCACTCTATAAACATTACTTTCTTTCTTCGCCATTTTTCCAGAAAGAACATATTTGGTGAGGTTAACATTCAGAAAAACCAAAACTACCAACTACTGTATCACTAATGAGACAGGTCTGCCAGTTTAGTTATGCACAAAGAATAGTGCCAGGTCAAAATGCATGCAAATAAGATTGGTTGTTGTTGTTTTTCCTTACTGAAAATTATACTAGTTTACCGGCCTAAAATATTTCATTTTTGGATCGACTAATTTTCTTCAGTGTAACATGTACTAGAGCCTTAAATGATAAATATATAAAGGCTAACAACGTTACTTTTTCATTTTTTTTTTGTTATAAAATAATCATCCCAACCCCCACCTTTACCTGAGCCACAATCTTCACTGAAAGCATCAGCAGGTAAGCAAGTTGTCATGTGGTACGCGTTGTAGGGAAATACCTGGTTGAAAGAAAGGTCTTTGGAGAGGACTAAACATTAATGTCTGGCTTGCATAAAAGTCCTGAAAAACACAAGAGACCCACTGTTACAGTCAGGTTCAATAAGTCAAACAATCCAGGCAGCAGTCTGACCATCAACTTTCACCATGGGTAGGTAACCACACTCATCAATGGCAGTAGTTAATATTAATTAGTAACCAGTACACATTCTGTGGATAGTCCAGATCAACCGCTCTGGTTTAGCCATCCAAAACTCTTCCTGGCTTTCCATCTATACCAAACTTGATAGAGCGCAGATGGGCATCCAGAGTTATTCAAATATATTTATATATATATATACATATATAATATGCACATGCAGCACAAACAATGTAGATTATATTTATATATATATATATAATATATATACATACATAATTTTTATGAAGATATGAAAGTTACATGAGTTTACATTTATTTCTTGGTTTCCTTGGAGGTTGTGGTTGCAAAACTGCTCGAACTGCTTCATCAAAAACCTGTTTAAAAAACAGAAACAAACCAAATTAAGATTAAATATAGGTAAATGAAGAAATAAAATCATCATTTACCACCAGATAGAAATAGAATACTTGGATGTTAATGGCATAGCCATCACCTCATCCCATACAATTTATGCCTTAAATAATTCTAAATCAGGGAACATTGATGCTTTTCAGCTAGCTGCATCTGCTGTCTCCCAATAAAGATAGCATTAACAGTTAAAGGGAAAGTCTTATGCTTGCCAAGAAATCCCTAATCACAAATCCAGTGGAATACTGTTACTATAATCTTAGCCACTGGGGAAATATAATTATCTCAAGTTATATTGCCATGTTTTCCTTTTTTTAAGCACATCAAGGACCTATAGATTGCTGAATGCACAGTGCACTTGTTAGAAGTAACCACAGTACACAACTTCATCACTCTGTAGAAAGAAAAACTGCATCAGAAGCTTTATCCCACTTGTGCATCTTCTCGTGTGTCAATATTCCTACAGTCTGTTCAGTATTGATGTGCAGTTGGCTGACTTTATGTGATTGGTGACTCTTCCAACAGCAGGTGAGAAGACTTTAATGCATGTGTTATGTACTGACAATTGGATGTGGAAGTGAATATGATCATGCAGTTGGTATGGCTGAGCAAGGGACTACAAAGACAACAGTTTACTGAAAAATATTGAGTCACAAGCCTGTAAATGGTCAGCTCTGGCAGAAAAACAAGATATCCACCAGAAGGCAAGAGAGAGGTCCTGCAATGGTTGACCGAAAGCAACAAATCATTACCAGAATAGGTTCATTGTAAACAGAAGGCTGAGAAACTGACTCAGGATACCAATGCCACCTTTCCCATTGACAAATAAAGCACACACACACACATGCACACACAGTGTCAGATGAACCAATGTGATGCTCAATGACAGGTCAAGATTCAATCTTGACTTTGGGATTTGGGAACAAGAATGTTCAAAGGGGAATTGATGAGCAGTTTGTCCTCATAACCAGTACAGTGCATGATCACTTTTCAGTACAGGAAGAAAGAATGCAAAAAACCTCTGCACATGTGTGTTTGCCAACAATTCCCAATTTATAGCAGTGCCACTTTCAATGTTGTGAAGGATTCTATCCAGACCAATGAAAATGTCATTCTGCCATACCCTTCAATACAGCCAGACCTCTCCCTGATCCAACTCTTTGTGGTGGGCCTTCCTTGGGTGAAACTGTCAAAAATGCACCAAATCCCACAGGATACAATCAAATGTCTTCTCTTGCTGAGGATGAGCTACTGTTTGAAATACATGGGTGCCAAGAAACTCCCTTCTTACAACATACAACTGAAGTATCTGTCACTTAGCATTTGACTTGTGATTAGAGGTACTGTAATAATGAGAGCGAGCAAACAACAGACATTAAATAGCTGCACATTTTCCATTAATGAACTAATGTTGTACTTATGAAATACAGTAGATTTTCAATTGTTAATTTTTTAAAATACTAATGATTACTCTTTGAATCCAATATCCTGGGCTTTTATAAAATCAAAGTTTTCCTTTTTTAGGTAGCATTCCAACTCACTCTCACTCTCTACAACTGATAAGTGGCAAAGTTTTATTTCAGCTTCCATTCTATTTGAACATGGTACTAATGTTAATCGGAAGTATAGAATGAATTACAGGAGTCTTTTAAACCAAATCCATATACAGTTGCATTTCTTAAGTGCTGTGCAGCAAGCAACCAGAGTCTCACTTAGAAAACTGAACACAGAAACATAGTATGCGATTTCAAAATAAAAACACTAAATATTTTCCACTTTAAAAGCAGCATCAAATGTGCATTTAAGAATTCTAAAGCAGAATTTTCAGCTGATTTTCTTTCCCAAATTACAAATGAATAGTAGAACGTTTTGCAAATTTCATTCTCACAAACCAATACTACAGTTTTTCTAGGTGAAAAGCAATTATTTCATTATAACAAACAGATCAGAAGTAAGAGAATATTGAAACAAGTTGTTTACTTTCTCTTTCCTTTTTTTTTTTTTTGTATGCAACATAGATACCAGGTGTGGCACCAAGTATGGTATTAAAAAGGAAAATCATACCTGTTTTAAGCCTCGCTGTGTCAGAGCAGAACACTCCATATATTTTACAGCCCGTACTTTGTTGGCCATTTTGATTCCCTGTTCTCTCTTGATCGGCGATAAACTCTGCGCAGCTAGCTGGCCAATGGTTTCTTTGTTCTCCCGTAAATCTATCTTGGTGCCTGAGAACAAAATAGCAATGTTTTAAATCACTGTGATGAGACTGGAGAGAAGTCTATCTCACATTTTTCTACAATGCTGCTAAAAGGGAAACACTCCACCCCCCCCCACTATTTCATTTGCATTCTACGAATTTGTTTGAAAGATGGAGAAAAAAAAAAAACGATTTACATCTGAAGACAAATATTTCATTAAATCCAAGCTTGCATTTATAAAAAAAAAATTGCTGTTATAAAACAATTTGCATCTCTCTCTCTTTCTGTATAGAGTCCAGCAGTGAAAAACTGCAGACTTAGAAATAAAAATTTTTAAATCTGGGTGTATGAACAATAATAATATCCAATTTATAAATATAATTAGCAAAAGATTACCTCCCTTTAATCAAGGGAGGTAATTTATTTTTGCCTAGCATTCATATCCTGTAAAATAACTCACAATTTTGTTATTGCTATTAAAAAGAGGGAAAAAAGAAAAAAGTGAGACCAGCCATTTTAATCAATCTATAGCTATTTATTTACTGAACAGAAGCTATAATCTACCATTGACAACCAATCATGAGAAAACTGTAACATTGGCCATCAATTCGAGAACTAGAATATATGTACAATGCCTTACGTAGGTGCACATTATAACCTTGAGAAGGATAGGAAGTATTTAAATCTTTCCTTTGTATTCTAAGAGATACAATGGTGTGTGCAAGTTTGTGTGACTATATCTTAAAGCACTGACTATACAGCTTTCCATAATAGCTTTTACTGTTTTTTTTTTTGGTTCAAAAATCACTGAAAAATTTCAAACTATTGTGGGAACAAATTGGGAATTTAACTGATTCTTCAGTTTGACTACAATTCAATAAATTTAAAGAGAATTTTATCAGTTTTATTATTTGAGATTTTTTAAATGATGAATATAACCAGCAGGGTCTGATATGAACTTTGAAATATCCACTCTCTATTCTTTTTATTTTTTTTATGGCATAAAAAATTGAATATCATTCAGGTTTCTGTATCAGTAGATGATGGGCATGAAGTCTAATTTTTTTTTAAAAAAAGAGAAGAATCATTTCTATCTTTAATAAGTGGGCAAATGAGAAATATTTAGAATAAGTTTTTTTAAAGAATTAATAAATCATTAGCTTCAAGCAATAAAAAATGTCTCTGGTTGCACAGAATGTGTCACAGGAGTGGGGGGGTTAACGCTCAGGAGATGAAGTAACAAAGTCGTGCATTGCTACTGGTTCGTCAGTCCACCATTGCACAGAAAAGAAAAAGGAACGACTGGATGTTGGTGGGCAGGGAGAGAGTTCCAGAGATCGGTGGTGAGCATACCAATAATGTGGAGGTGTGCCACTTGCTTTAAATTAAATTAAATTTAAAAAAAAAAAAAAACAACAAAAACAAACTTACCAACCAAAATTATAGGAGCGTCTGGACAGTGATGCTTTATTTCTGGATGCCATTTGGTTAAAACATTTTCGTAAGATGAAGGACTAACCACACTAAAGCATATCAAAAATACATCAGTCTGAAAAAAAATCATCAAATTAAAGCATCTGTCAATGGTTAACTAAAGGAGCAGTACAACTTCTGAAGAGCATTTCCTTCTCCATAAACTATTTATATATAATTTTTTAAAGGTACAATGTCCTCAGTTAATTTTCAAACCTTCCAGCTATTTTTTTTTTTAAATACTACATTACCACTTGAATATTTCAGAACTTTATTATTATTTTTTAAAAAAGGTGTTGACCTTTAACTGTCCAACCACCCACCCTTATTACCTCACTTTTTTTCTAGTAAAAACCCTGGGACATCTGTGAACAGACTGGAGGAAGAAATACTGTAGGACAGTTTGAAAATCTTATCAAATGTGCTTACTACCACAGCCATTATTTCTACGAAACCTGGCCACATGCATAGAAAAAAAAAACAAAAAAACAAAACAAAACATCTGACCCACACAATAGCACCTGCACACATCATTAAATGCTTTGTTTTGGTGGTGGATGTTTGTTTGTATGTAATGTGCCATACCTGTGGATATGATAATGGTCGTAGCCTGTCATAGTCTTCCTGCCCAGCAGTATCCCACAACCCTAAGCTCACTGGAATACCATCAACCATCATGTTGGCAGTGTAATTATCAAACCTGCAAAACAATGTGCAGTTGGACAGAAGCTGATCGATGAACAATGCTGAGCAAAACAAAACAAACCAGATGATATAGATTCGTTTTGCTGTATTAACCCTTTAAAAAAAATTCAATTTTTTTTTTTTTTACTGTTCTTGAACAAAACAGCTGATTCATAAAGTTCAATAATTTTAAAAAGATACTAGCATTTTATATATATATATATATACACACACACACACACACTAGTATTTTATTTAATTTCAAAATGAAAAACGTTTGCATGTGCGTGTTTTGAACAAACCTCAAAAAACCCAACTTACACCGTGGGCACATACTCTCCAGGAAAGCTATCTGTGGTATATGATATCAACTTGCACGTTTTTCCTACAGTTCCATCACCGACCACCACACACTTGATGGGCCTTCCTTGTGCCATTTCCCCCTTAATTCCTTTAAACCTAAAACGAGATAAATGACACTATAACTGCCAAAAAGATTAAAAAAAAAAAAAAAGCAACAGCTAAACAGTGAGATAATGAAATACAATAGCAAGTACAGCTGCTATGTGTGGGATGGATGGAGAGGTGATTTTTTAAAGAGGTTTAAAAACAAATGAGGTAAGAAATAAAATTTAGTTCCATTGATTTTGCACCAACCTGACCTCATCTATGGGCGAATCATTGCGACACATCTGCACACTTTATAACTCAGAATCTCAGGTGGTGGTTGTGTAGACTACAATCGGTGTTGTCAGCTCGTAAGTTTAAAAGCTAACAAGAAACAAAACATTTACTGACAGCACGTGCTCCCATCTTAGAAAAACAAAATTCCTAGATGTGCACTTGTTAATGGGCTTTAAAATGTGGATAAATAGTAACTGTGCCAAATGTAAATGTTACTTTTCCAACGAACAATCATCACTGCAGCACTTGGTCACTCTCTGCAAGGTTCCAATCATTGGATGGATGAGGGGTCTAAAAGCAGTGAGCAATGTTTTCTGATGAATGTTTTCCCAGAAATCCAAATTAAACCAAACTATGTTGGGCAGCAAGATCATTATAGTGGCAACAGTGAAATGGTGGGTACATGTTGAAAGCATCACCACTAACGTTTATGGTATCTGACTGGCCCGAAATACTTGGATGAGATTCTATCAGTCTTGCCATCAAGGTTCATGTTCCAGGATGACTACATCAGGACACAGCAGGATTTGGGTTGTACTAAAACTGTTAGGTGATCAACAACATTACAATGAACAACTGGTCAGCCCTGTTTCCCCAGATTTCTCTACTGTCCACTCCCCTTCACAGAATTTACCATAAGGGCATGGTGCTGACCCACATGTGACAAGCAATACCAGATGGAATAGCTCATTTACAACCCCACCCAACTCAAATCCATGCCTGTGAAAATTGCAATATCCCTCCTTCATTAACACGTTTTAATGAAATCCATGCACTAACTTAGCCAAGGAGGAGTTAACTGCTTCTCCACGATTGAAAATGTGACCGGCATCTGTATGCATGGAAGAAAAGCCAGCCAGTCCATTAACATACACCGCTCTAGCCATGCACAGTGTTGCTCCTGTCTCTCATAAACATAGTTGAATAGTCCAACATTCTGCAGCCCCTCCTTCTCCCATTTGTCAGAGTCTCATTAACATCTAATGGCTTCAAACAATTTCCTCATTTCCATATTTAAAAATAAAACAAACACAAAAACAGCAAAGCTTTTTGAAATATGCAAAGAAAAAATTTTTTAAAAAATTCAAAGAAAATTCTTTATTATATGCAAACTTACTCACGGAATATAGTGCCCTTCTACAAAAGCAACTCCCTAGCTTCTTTGGAAAAAACCAGCACAGCAGGGTGGACTCACCTCACCCCTTGTAAGTAGCTGTGCGTGCTATTTGTGTATCACTTTGGAGAGAAATATCCCGGGAATACATACAGAGGTAAATGCTGCTCTTCATCACGAATCCAAAGATTGCATTTATAATAATATAAAAAGAACAGCGTGTGAAAAGTTCTCTGCATATAATGCAGGAGGAGACCTTAGAAAGTCTTCAATGACTGCTCACTGCGCGATTTGCCTACTCAGACAGAAGTGAATCCATGTCTTATAGTCAGGGGAGAGGGAGGTCAATCAATCAGAATCTGAAAACAGACTTTAAAAATTAAGTGCCAAACCAAGTTAAGAAAAGCTATGAATTAATAAGTTCCTTTAATACACTGTTCAAACTCTCAAATAAGTCGGGATGGTTTTGCTCTAATTTGAAGTTACGGGGTTTAAGGGATTTCTTTTAAAAGTTAGTAGAACCCACGCCCCTCTTATTGAGTACTGGAACAGGGGAATTTCTTCTACTGCCATAAGCAGCAGTTGGTAAGAGTCCAGCCAGAGATTATACAAGTTGTATGTCAGACTCTACTACAGGATATCTCATCCCAAGTTCTTTATACACCAGCTGATCAAACAGCAGATAAGGGAAGGACACAGCATCATGCATCCTTCTCCCCACTGTGTGTACCAGGTCACCCAGCAGCTCCTATCTTTGAGATCAATCTCTCAAGTTTCTGGAAACTTTCCAAAGACCCCCCCACAAACAAAGTCTAGAGAAACTTTGAGACAGAAAGAAAAAGATGCTGATTAATGAGCTTTTACAGATGATGCAGCAGCTTTAGATGAAGTTAATACCTTTATTTTAAAAAAACAAAATATTAAGGACCAAATGGATAAAATTTCTACCAATTTAACCAGTATTTTTTTTAAATTTATAAATCTCTTCAATCAATATCTGTCTGATATTTTGGTGTACTTTGTTATTTATTGTAGAAGACAATCAACAGATACTTAATGCATTTCTTATATCACTTACACTTAAATAGAACCAGTAAATATTAAAATGTTAGGCACTGAACAGAGTGTAGTCTCATAACTGATGGCAACGTGCAAGATACGAAAAATGAAATTAGGGTATTAGGGTACATCTTCACTAGAACCATTTATTGAAGAATCTATTGTTGTTGTTCAGCCAGCAAATGGAGAGGGGAAAAAAAAACAAACTGACATTTTTTTGTTGCATACATTTGCAACTCCCATCTTCAGTTCATCAATGTTTCGTGAAGTACCTCGTCTTGTTTTCACGACTGTCCAAATGCATAAAGCTGCTGATGCATAGTGTCTCCATCGAGGAAGACCAACTCATTGTAGAGATCCACCTAATCTCGTGGTTAACAGATCTGCACACTTTCATGCTATACCCCATGTAAATTTATAGATCATAAAAGTAAAAATTTTAATTTAATTAAGGCAAAGGTTTAATTTCTGTCACTGTAATGCCATTAACCAGACTGATAACCAGTCCAGATTTTGACAAAACAAGTAACTTGATATATAATACTGCCATGACTGGACACACCACAGCCAAGCTTAATTTAAATTAGATGTATCAAGGAGAGCTAAAAGCACCCCTCATACCCTGTCATCACCATTATAATAAGCAAGTGGAAGCTCTCATTACCAATAAAGATTAGGAAATTACATATCTTAAAGCTTCTTCTAAAGCTGCAAGTTTTGAATAGAAAGTGTTACTACCATAAGCTAATCAGCTGTGAATTATAGAAAATGGCACACCTATTTATTGTTGATTACAGCACCAAGAGTCAAACAGTCCACTGACACTAACTACATGTGAACAAACAGAATGGCACCCCTGTACTGTATGTAGACCATTACTCTGTAAATGTCAGGGTTGAACGACCTGCAAATGGGAGGGAGGGGGGGGAGTTCTAAGATGAACAAGATTCAATGCTTCAACTCATTTTCCAAAGCAATTTTTAAAGGTTCTTTAGCTTCAAAAACTTAGGTTTCATTGTATAGCTAAGTGTACCTCTCTTTGTATTTAAAGTGTATACATCAGTTTTTATATGAATCTGATCACTAGAGATGAAGATAAAACTGAATCTAGTTTGACATCTGGAAAATAAACCACAACTGCACGGACTTATCCTTTCACTTACTAATCATGGATACTTGCATTTTTGGGAGGGAGTCATAAGACTCCCTGCATCAGTAAGTATATAACAAAAGAAAATAAATTTGTGACTGGTTGCAGTTTTTCACAAGTCACGTGAACTTTTAAAAGAGTATTTTCTTAAATGATGGTTGCTTAGGTTTTCTTTTCTTTTTGCTGAGATTTTTGGATACAGACATCGCATCACACAGCTCCGCCTTGGAATGGCTCCAACCCCAGGACAGCTCATTTAAACAACTCGTGAAACTAAAGGAAAACAACATCCCGCAGAACAGTGGAGACACGTTCGTTTCGTTTCCTCGGACTCATCTTTAAACCCTGCAACTGCTGCTTTTGAGAATCAATGCTTACAGCAACAAAATGCCCTACCCCAACCCCAAAGTTTTAAGGAGACCACTCAGACAGATCACCTGCCGGCTTTTGTAAATCTTGATTTTCAGATGTACAACGACCACGAAAGTGCTTGACGTTTCAGTAAACTTTTTCCCATGGACATCTTCAGCATAATCAACATGCTGAATTTAAAAAAAAAAAAAAAGGGCAACATGATGAATGCTATTTATGAAGTGCTGCTGCATCATTCATGGCCACCTCCAATTCCAACGGTGTAACTCGCCGTAGGTCTTCATTCCAAACTACAAGTCAAGAATCCCTCCTCATCTGAAATTCTGAAAAACCGAAAAGCTCCAAAATCCGAAATAATTTTCGAGCTCCTTCAATGGAAAATTCCAGGTGGTTCTGGGAAGGTTCCTGTGTGATGTGTGGGTCCTGACACGCTTGATGTACACGCAATACTCACTGTAACTTCTGCGCTTTGTTGTTGGTATGAATATACTTTGAAAATGTTGAAAAGGCCTGCAAATACCCCTATGGTACTGGTAGGCCTACCGTAGTGATAGTTTACCTTTCTGATGGTTTCATGCACAAAATGATTAAAAAACATTGCATAAACTACCCATAGGCCATATGTATCTGTATGCAGTTATAATGTTGTAAATAAACTTGTGCCCAGTCCCCAGTGGGTAAGCTACCAAATTATGCCGGTATATCTATATTTCAAAATCTGAAAAATTCCAGAATCCGAAACACATTTAGCCCTAAGGATTTTGGATAAGGGATTCTCAACCTGCCGTACTGTTTAGAGAAAAGAATATTTGTAATAAATGTGTAGCATTTCAAATTATGACTCCACTAAACCAAAATGAAAGTATAAATTAAATGATTTCTAAGTATACTTAAAATTCATCCAATAAGTCGAAATTCAACTTCGATATTAATTCTTTTTAAAAATTAAAAATAGGTACAGATTAAAGAATGAGTGAAGTGGCTGGCATACAAATAAAGCTTCATTCTTTTTAAGACTTTATTTACAGTCCCAGGTTTTCATAGTTGCACAATTTTTAGCCAAAAATTATAAATGGCAGACAGTCAAAGCTTATTACCTTCATTTCTATCACTCTACCTTTCTGAAGACAAATTATTCAATTTCTCTGCCAAAGCTAAAAATCAATATATGGCATTAATACCTTTTTTCTTTTACATCTCATGTAGTATAGAAATTAAAATAACCTTATAAATCATTTACTACAATGGTGTGCCATTGTTCAAGAAATGTTAGACTTCTAGACATTAAATGAGTTTTCCAATGTAACCTCTAGCAGCCAGTCATAATGAATTTCAGCTGAGAGAGAGAGAACAAACTGCTAACCTTTCCTTATGTACCACACAAAGTACCTCCTATATTTCAAAAGCAACAAATTTAAATATGCAGTGCTCAAAATTGTGAATAGTGTTAGTATAACTGATTTTAAAGATGTTCATAATGGACAAACCACTCAAGTTATCTGAACAGCGCTCTAACTATTCAATCAATGCACAGATTTGAGTTAAAATATGCCATTTTGAGGTAAAGTAAAAACTAGGGTCCTGTAACTAATTTTTAAGAGAAATATTGATGTGAAACTGCTACAAATTGCCATGAGAGTTCTTTTTAGTTATGTATGCAAAAGTTCAATATCTGATGTATCTAACTCATGAAATTCAGAATCATATCTCATGTTGGATTCTGTGGTATCTTTGTCCACTACTTTGCATGAATTGACCCGGGTCATAACAGTCTCCATACAGTTGGGTCTTTCTCTTTTATTCTCTGGCTTATGTAATCCTACAAATGAGACTAAGATCTGTCCTTGTTGCTGGCCATGGTAGAGTATTAATAGCATTATTATCCATGAACAATGGTTGGTCTGCAAGCCAGCAACTATCTGGTAGCATTCAATGTTCTATGATCCTGAAACTAGCCTACAGTTGTAAGAAACATTCTCACAGCATCATGAAACCACCAGCTGCAGAGATCTTTAGCAGCATCGCTTTCTTAACTGCTAATTTGGTTTTTCTTCCACATCTTCCTTCACATGATCAAAAGCCACAAATTGAATAAACTTGCTCTTGGACTAAGTAATGATTCTACTGAATATAGTGTTTTCATGCTCACAACAGATGACAAACTTTCACCTAACTGAGTTGCCATGTATGCAACCAGTCAGTCAGGAATTTTGAAATTTCCACCTCTTGAGAGCATCATTAACAAAGATATTGCACAAGTTCTATACGTCCAAAACAGAACGTTCTGAACTTACTATTATTCAGTTGCCATATAGAAAATGTACACGCTCTGGTCAAAATGCTATTGCAAGTTAAATCTGGTGTTACTGTCCACAAACACAAACATCCAATTTTAAAAATCAAATATTATAAACACCAAAGTAGTAGGTAAATACTTAAGTATTCCAATTACAATAAAAGATTTTTTAAAGCAGTTTTTTTTTTTTTTAATATCCTCGGTGCAGATCCATGAGTTATTATGCCACTACCAATTACCCAGCAGTGCTTTATGAATTAGTTAAGTACATTTCACTGTCAGTTTTAATTTAACTTTTTTTTTTTAAAAAATTGTTTCACTTCCACAAATGAACAAATATCTCCCTTTATACTTCCTACAAACACCCAATAATTGTTCATCATGACAACCATAAATATTTCTTAGAAATGCAAACAATGATTATTTTGTAATCTCTGGGGGTAACTGTTCCTAAAAACTGTTTCTATCACTGCTGAAAGCAGTTAAAATCCCAACAAGGACAAGAATGCTTCGGAATGGTACAATGGCAAAATAAAGAGCATGGTATATTGTGGTGTACCAAATTTATTGAAAAACAAAAAAAAAAAAAAACACCTTCCAAAAGGATGCTCATTTTTTCCTTGATATACCAAGTCAACTTTCATTTAAAATCTTTCTTTTACACAATTTAACATGAGGCAAACTGAAGCAAAATGGTGGAGGAAAGTGTGTGTATGTTTGGGTGGACGTTGGGTGGGGGGGGAGATAAATTATATATTTCACACAACATGGCAGAGCAATTTCTGCTAATCACAACGATCCGTTATTTAAATCCAGTCTCTGGAGAAAAATGAAGATAAAGTATCACTAACTCTCTCTTCTCAGCAGATTAGCAGCATCAATCCTCAATTTGTATGCTAATGTTCGAACACTCCTAGCATTTAAGTCTGCCTTTTAAGTTGAATGAATGAAAGAAAGACAGCTATAAATAAGAAGCAACCTTATCGTAGAGTACAGGACCCAGATCAACGCCAATCACTCGTCTCCAAATACTACAATCTCGGGTAGATTTTAAAGAAAAGTCATCGACCAGCAATTAGCTGTTCCTTTAGGACATTCAGCTTTTGCCCCTGACAACAGATCCTTGAGCCTCCCACCTCCATTCGGGAACCACTCGTCACAAATTTTATAAAGTTGCAAAAAAAGTAGCACTGATTCTAACTTCCACAAGGAATAGCTAACTGAAATTAAGTTAACATTGTGTTTTTGTATCTTCCATCATAACCATACTGCAAGAACCACCATTAGAAAAGGGGAAAAAAAAAATTCAAAAAATCAATTATCCTCTTTTCCTCATTTTCATATTGATTAAACTGGATTTAATATGCCAATTTTTTCCACAAAAAAAGTTGGGATAGTTTTCATCTGCTTGAAATTTAGTAATCAATGAACAGTTGTTGAGGAAGCAAGCCAGTGATGATGTTGTTATCTTTATGCAAATGTACTGCAGCTGTAGAAATTTCCAAAAAAAAAAAAAAAAAAAAAAAAAAGCTTTTCTTCATCTAACTTTAGACCAGGGAAATACTTAAGTTTTTCAATGAGAGTCTGGAAAAATCTGTTCAAAATCCTGAAGTAGACAAGATTCTCCCATTCATGGATTTAGCTACTAAACAGAATTTCTAACACTGATTCAATACAACCAAAACCAAAGTATTTCTTAACAAGTGCCATTTGGCTAATCTCCATTATTAAAAGATGCAGTACAATTAGGTATTCTTAAAATAACTCTTAATTACACTCAATCTCTTTCTGAAAACCACCCACCCTGACTACAAGGTCATCTCACAGAAGAAGCTAGAAAGGGAAGATGTAGGAGCATTAGACACGATGTCTGTAGAACTTTCACAAGTAATATCCAGAAAATTCCTGCTAGAACTTCTATTTGGCTGTGAGAGGAAACCAGACATGGGCTATCATCCACAACATGGACACCTGCTGCCAGGCCTAGTAGTAAAATAATAGTAAGTCTTGTAAGATATCAGTGGTCAAAGTTTAGCAGTCCATTTATTAAACTATCCAAATAATCATCTGCTACACAAAAATCCAGTGGGACACTGGAAGCAATTTCATGTTACCATCATAAATCTCACAAATGCTGCTATGGCCATCTGACAGTAGAAATTAGTTTCGAAAAGGTTGTTTATCACCACCACCATCAGGCAGCCATAATACATAGTGTGTTATGAAATAGAATGATCAGCCTGGCATCAGTATAATCTTTATTTAAAGATCTGATATCATGTAGATTCCACTGTCATTTGCAGTCCACATTCAGAGAATAATGGTGTATGTCCACATTCTAAATTCTTCCATGTTTAGATTGCAGTTTTATTCCGACAAAGCAATGACACACCCTGCTTTCCTGCCAGACTCATTTTATTCATAGTTCAAGATTTAAGCATCTGCCCAATATCTCAATGTAGCAAGGATTTACTTCTTTGCATAATGCTCTAATACGGAGAAGAGGATGACAGACAGTAACTATAATTAAGTTTGTCATCTGTGAGTAGATGTGTCTCTGGAAGGTTCTAGGAATCAGCCACCAGAAAGCTTTATAATCTAGCAGAAATGCAAGCACAGCTCATGCAGTATGGACATCCCAGCCAAATCAGTGTTTCGAACTATTTTGTGGCATGAATAATTAGCTACAAACAGTACATGGTTATCTATTAATCTAAACTTTTTTAAAACAAGAGTTTCAGAGATGCAGTAATTCTTTTCCTCTTCAAACAGGACCACCTACAAGAGTGCCAGGGACACCATTTGTAGCCACTAAACCAAAAACAATCTTTCTAATGTCAAGATATGAATAAGCTGTGTATAATATTCCAACTAATTATGCAGGTAGCTAAAAAGTATTGCTCAAGTTTTTTTTTTTTTTTGCATGAAAGACCCAATTTAAAAAGTGCTACTGCATTAACCTGGCTTGTCCAGTTTAAAAAAAGAAGCTATAATACATGAGGAAATACCATATAAGTATTGTATCTGTGTACTTAATCATCATTCAGCTTAGAATAAGATCCTGTTGCACCTAGCCTAAGGCATATCAGATCTAATGTAAAGAATAATACCAGGAACTAATATAAGGAGAGTTTAAAAAAAAAATTTTTTTTTTTAAATATTTCCAATTTTTTGGAAAATATTATAAATAAAGCCCAAAGACAATACAATTGAATTTATCATTTAATAACTTTTAATTAAGAGAGAAATACCCATCCTGTAATCTCTTAATGTTCAAAACAGCAAGGTTTTCAGTTAAGATCTGTTCAGGAAAATCATCAACAAATTAGATTAAATGGTGAAAGCACTCATTCACATACCCAAGAAAGTTCGCTTAATTCATTCTTTATTGCATGTACAAACCAGCTACGTGAACGTGCCGTGAGCATAATAAGGACACCAATGACACTCGGTCAGAGAACAGCCCTCAATTTTACTTTCTACTAGTTCTTATTCTTTTTTTGCCAGCAGCTACGATAGAAATAGATGCTGTTAATCAACAAGCAAATAAGGATTTTGCAGAAAAAAAATTTTATTTATTGTTTTAATGATTGCTTTTCTAAAATCTGTATTTAGAAAATAAGCAGAAGAGAATACAATACATGACATTTAAAGTTAAGTTATTAAACCAATTCAAAATAGATTATTTGCCACCATCAGAAAACATTCTGAAATAATTATTGCTTTATTTAAAAGTTAAAAACATGAAAAATTTCTAAACACCCATCTTTAAAATCTTTTTAACTAAAGAGAGAGGGAGTCTACAATCATGAAGGATTAAACCAATTCTAGCCACTGGTCGGTATCCTTTAAGAACTCATTAAACTTTGCGCACACACACACACTAATCAAACAAACTGTTCTGGCTGAGAAAAGATGGGCAATTTACATCCGAATTGACTAAAGCAGAATAAAATACCCTGATAACCATCCTGGATATCTGTTAATAATTAACACCCAATGCAATAAGTGACTGCCCATCAAGGAAACATTTTAAAGAACAATCCGTAAATTAGATCTTATGTACTTCTAAACACAGCCCCCCCCCTTTGGTTTACTCTCTGATAAGCAGGTCCCTGTTTCTTCGAAACATATCCTAAACTTATCGGACCTCCTTATTTCTTAAAATAAAAAACAACAACAAACTGAAATTCTTAAGATCAGCATCAGAATGTTTTAGATAATAGATAGTCCAGTCCAGCATAATACATTATCATCTGGTGTAAGGGTAGGTAACTAAGTGGACTAACAAAACAAGGCCTGATTAAAAATTACATTTAAAAAAAAAAAAAAAAATGTACATTTTTTTTCCAAAACTTTCTGCTAGAATTACAGAAGGAAAGAAAATACAGAAACCAGAGCATTGTCCTCCGTGAGAGATTCCAACCTAAACTAATTTAGATTCTTCACTTGAATTGCAATAAAAAGGAAAAGTAGAACCAAGTACTAAGAAATAAATAAATAATTTACAGTTGCGTTTTATTTTAATTCTCCCCACCAAGATGCAATGTTCAGAAATTGAAAATCCAAGTTGAATTTTGTTGTAAAAAGCTAAGTTTTTACTTTGGTGCGTTGCTTTCAGCAGGAACTCGCATTTCTGAAAATGCAAAAAAAAAAAAAAAAAAATGTGAAGGGAACAGCGAGAGACGGACCAATCAAAAAACTGAAATGGAAACAGATTAAAGCACTTGCGAGGTCCTGACCCACTGTAAAAGATATCAAATTTTCTTTCTGTCACAAGAATTATTTTGCAGAGGGAAAGTTTGAACGTCCTAAACCGTAGACATTTGAGCACACAGCAGTTAAAGAATCTGCAGGATTAGCACTCTAAAAAAACAAAGAAACAAAAACAAATTTTAATTTTAAAAAGTTTAATTAGCAAAAACATCCAAATCAGATAATTCAATGCCACCTGCCAAAAGATGGATAACCACAACATCGGTACAATATAAAAGATACTGGAAGATTAAGCATTCATTTATTAAACTTTGACAGAACGAATTGCACAAACCACGTTTAATATTTGTTTTAATAAAACTTAAAATATTTTAAATGATTTTTTTTAAAAATTATTATTGGAATCATTAAAGAGAGAGAACAGGCACAAAACCCAAACTTCTAAAACCTAACAAAAAACATTAGGAAATAAAGTTAATCGTATTTAATCAAGAACAAAAATTTGTAATATTACCAAATATTTTTTCTATGCATGACGACTTATCATTTCATGTATGTGTATGTAAGTTCATTAAATATAATTTAATGTTCTTTTTAAAAATTAGTTTAATGCAAAAATTTGTAATCATCAATGCTAGCATAATTACTTGTGTTTAGACTGCACAGTCAATAAAGATGCAGTTACTACCACCCAGCCACCCTCTCAGCAGAATGCCATCCTTCAGTACAGCTATTAAAACTGATCTACCATTAACTTGGATGTGAGTTGCAAGATTAAAAGCAACAAACAACCTCAGTCTTTCCAATTATCTTAGAAAAACAGACAGAACATTGCCACGTGCAGGCTGGCAGAGTCAGATGTCAGATGTCAGCATTGCGTAAGTGGTTCCTGATAACCCGGTTGGATCTAATCAAGGTAGCATGGTGAACCAAATCCAACAAATGTCATAGCCATGCATAGCAGCAGTCTGACCTGATCTTGGTCTTGGATGATTCTGGCTTGTTGAAACCCACCCACACCCACCCACACACAAAAAGTCTGTTTATGTTTGATCCAAGGTAGCTGCCATCTTGGGTGTCCATAAAGCAATTTGTTATTATTGTTGTTGAAATTTTAGCTTCTGATGGACCAGTATTCATCTTCGTAGAAGTAAATAGATTGCGGCAAAGCTAAATACAATTTTAATAAACCCAATTAAAAGAAAGAAAAAAAAAAGAAGTTGCATTTCCTGCAGGAAATGCAAACTAATATTATACAGCACCAAAGAAAATCTTAAAGAATTTGTTAGTCAAATAATCTTAATTACAGAATAACTATGAGATTGTCTGGTATAATGTCACAAAATGGCTGCCTTCATTAGCTTCGATTGTGCAACTAAAGTCTTTTGGAAAATGATGTGACTGAATTCAATCACAGCCTTCGAAATACTCCCTCAGTTCACTGCATTTATTTACAATCCCCCCCTCCCTCATTAGACTTGGCATATTGTTAACATTACTTTATATCTTCTAATCCAAGGCTAGGCCATCTTTCTAATAACCTGCTATTCAACTATGACATATACATATATGTGAGCATTAATAATTGTTTGTGTGTTTGTATTTCTGCAAATAAGAAAATCGGGAATCAAGAATCAGATCAGCAATGCTGGATGTCAAGCAGAGCTGAAATGCAAATAGTTATCAATTGTGAGCATGAAGTATTGCTCAGTATTTGTACCTGCTGACACAAGCGAATACCACATATTGGTGCACAGTTTATCAAATTTTAAGAAAGTATTCCTAATTCTGATGAGAAATGCTGTAATCTTTACCTGTCTCCAGGTGACATTTAAAGCTGAAATGTAAACAGTTTATAAATTGAAGCTAGTTAAATAGTGGCATGCACTGAACTAATGTTGAGATATTTTATTGTTATGACACAATCAAGACTGTCTGATACGCTGAAATATTTAAGTTCTAAACTGATGGAATGAGTGAAAACACACAAAAAAACCCTGATAGTTACAATAAATGTGGTCTAAAAGATAGGATTAACAACCAGTTTCTTATCCCAGGGAGTCTTCTGTAATAAATTAACTTAAAACTTGATATTATAAAACAAACTTTCTTCTATTAATTTTACACAGAATTGTCTTTTTCATTATAAACAAAATTTAGCCAGTTATAGATGGAGGTCAATTTAACATTAAAAAGGCATAAATTATAGTCAAAACAAAATTAGTTAAAGTTAGTAAAGTATTGCAAAGATCAAAAACTAAGGGAAGTTCAGGTTGTGAAATGAAAGGCTATGTACTGAGATAACTTAAGCTGGAAATGAAGGTAGTGACATTAAGAAATCTAATGCAGAGCTTTTTTGGTGCTACTACATTTGACTAAAATTGCAATTGTGAAGATTTATTAAATTAGATAGTGTCTGGTGTATTTTTTAAAGCTGTGACACCCTTAGTAAGCTGTGCTGGGTATCTCCAGATATATTCTAAAGACAACAAAGTTAGCATTTTATTTGATTTTTTTCTAGGCAAAATCATTATTTTAAAATGAAGACTGAAGCACAAAAATGGTATTCTACAAGTATCGAATTCTCCTGATTTGGGTCATTTTTGTAAATGTAGTTTTAACCTAACATCTGAAAACTGGCTCCTGTAATTAAGAAAAACCTTCCAAGTCCCTAACCATGAAAAGCAACCTGGCTGTATTTTTTCTTCAGGAAGGGGGTATAAAGTTCACTACTTTATCAACTCTAATAATAATAAGAGTTAACAAAACAGGGGAAAAAAAAAAAAAAAACATTACCATAATGCTTTGTACCACTGCTGTTCATCTTTTACACTCAGTGAGTCTCCAGCGAGTGCATGGAATGGTTTGCTTTCTCATGTGATGAAGCTTTCATTCCAACCTCAAGAGAGGTGGATAACTCAACAGCTGTGGTAAATAATTAAGAACTAATTATCCTGGTCTTTTCAAATTTGTTACCCCCCCTTAACATTACAATGTTTAGATTTTAAAGATTAGAAACACACAAAAAAAAATTGGCACAGTTGGCAAGCAAAAGGCATACAGTTCCAATTGTATTTAAAGTATGCTTTCCTACTATTACTGTCCCTATTTTTGATTGACTTATTTATCACTACCCAAATAACAAAGCCTTAATGGTCTACACAAAAAAGGAAACAAATTTAAAACAGGGAGTATTATAAGAAAGCATGCAATAGCAATTAATGATAATCAACAGCAACAATTTACTAATTTAAAGGGAAAGAAAATGGTATTTTTTTCTTTTTCTCTACATAAGCCAAACCATTAGATTCCATGAAGTGTAGCAGACCAAAGCCTTGCTCTGTTATTTTGAAGAACCTGGAGCAGAGAGATTCCATAAGATGTTCTGACATGCTCATTATATGCAACTGACAGTTTATACTGAGCAACATCAAATCATCATCTCAGTATTCACAAGATTACCAATTTTTAATGAAAAATAGACTGTCTTTTAATGAAGAAGAGGATAAGAAAAGGCCAGACTTTCAAAAACATTTTTTAATGGAAGAATTATATAAACAGGATATCAACAGTAACTTACAATTTAAGGTATTTAAAAATTACATTATAGCATCTATTAAATGTTTTCCTATAGTATAAAAAGGTGTACAGCAACAATCCATAAAGCTAGCCATCAACCCACTCAAACATTTTAAAACTATTTTAGCTAGCCTTCCATTTGGCTCCCACTATCATGACAATATTTCAAGACTGCAAGTTCAATTACTTCCACAGAAAAAGCAGTTCTTTTTATGCAACATGTTACAGTAAATTGTCTGATACAAAGATGACGGGATAAACCAGCTCCCTCCCATCACTCAGACAAAAAGCAAGTTTCCCCAACACGTTACTGCGAATCGATTAACAGAGGCAGGCTTCTTTGATGAATTAATTTTATAAAATCATGCTGACATTAAACGTTCTGCACTGTTTGCAGCCAGGACATACCAAAAAAATGGTGAGAAAGAAGAATCTTGGTGTGACTGACTGGTAGAGAAAACAATATATATATATATATTTTTTTTTAATCGGCATTGTTTTTGCATCAGCATTAATTATGCAGTTCAGACCAAATTCTGCAGGGAATGACAAACAACTTCACAGCCTACAAGTATCTCTTAATTTAACCATCAGTACGGTCCCTTTACAAACACAGGTGTTACCAATAAAAATCTAGCAAGAAGAATAGTAAGGTAATGGCATGATGAAAATTGCATAAGAAGTTCTTTTGAAAGCATAAATGCCAAGCAATTAGTGAACAGTAATTAAATTACCAAATGACTGTACCAGAAAGCACGTTTATACACACAAAAAAGCATAGACCATTCACATTCTTAGACAACCTGCGAACAACTATATAGGGTTTTGTTAATTAGCTGCTTACTTTCTTGACATTAATCAAAGACGTCTCAACTCCTATTAAATGTTCATCCCTCTAAATGTTTGAAGCTGTTTAGGTAAATGGATTTTTTACACCCTGTTACATAATTACTGCCAACAATTACCAAAAATTTTACACTTGGTCATCTCATTTTGGTTCATGGAGGAGGAAATTAAATATTTCCTGTAACAGGCTAACCTCAATGTACTCAATATTAATTAATCACAAGTATTTCACAAAAAAAGGTTTTGGGCATAAAAATACTTAAGTGCTAACTCAATATTCTTAATCAAACGAAAACACAAAATGTGTTTAATAATTAAATGGTACAGTGAACACAGGTCCATTTAACAGTTTAAAACCTTAATGAATTATACATGGTTCCGTTGTAGAGTGAGTGAGTGACCGGCACACTACAGTTTAAGATGTCAATAATTGCTTTATTTGTTTAAAGTAGACTTGGTTACTTTTTCAAACAAGTGAGAAAGACCATCACAATATAGCAAAATATCCATTCCTCAAAGAGAAAATGGCAAACCTTTATCATCTACAGAATAAAAATATCTATAATGAAGTAACCATTAAAAATATGTAGATAAGGTGACAGGAATCAACCTGAACTAAAAAGACAAACAAGAGTATAATTAATAGTAACCTGTCATTTTCAGATGTTCATTGTATTTAAACACCGGCCTGTGGGAATGTTTGTTTCCTCAGTGACCACCTCCCTCAAACAACACACCTATCCCAGAAATTCTGAATTAATCTCATGTCTCTTCACACATTATTTGCCCAACCTTACAGGAAATGTAGCAGAATCAAACATCAAACAAAAGTATAGAGAATTAAGAATCGGCTCCCTCCCCAACACACAGCTTTTTTTTTTTTTGAAAAAAATTTTTATTTTCTGTACATTTCATCTTGTAAATTTATTTTAAAATAGTGTTCCACAAACTAAAGTTTTACATTACGTATGCACACAATTTTGATAAAGTCCCAAATACTACAAAATGAATAGACTCATTCTGTATACGAGATCTCTGGGCTAAATTTGGAAGCTGCAAAACAATTTGACAGTAAATAAGATTTTTTTTGGTAGGGGGCTATAAGAAAACAAGAGTTAACTTGTATGTTCATAGTTTGTGCAATCTTTCTGTAGTCATCAATTGTAAAATGACGACACTGAATATTAGAATAAAACTTAACTGGTTAAATTCTAGGGGTTTGTCTTTTTGTTGTTTTTTTTATCCTTGCTACACGTAGTTTTAGGTACCTCACCAATGCCAGCTAACATTAGGAGTCCAAGGGTTTTTTTTTCTTTTGACCCCCCCCCAAATTCTTCCCACCCCTTATTCACCATCACTGGCAACCCATGGTTCAGACAGTTGCTGCTATCTACTCTTCTCCACACTAATCCCTCACGTTATCTCTGCTGGGTCCAATTCACATACGTATTTATAGTTAATAAATAGGCTGTAAGCCAAATACAGCAAAAGCATTTGAAGACCCAGGACGTTCGCTGAATAAAGTTACTCCCCTTAAAATAATGCATAACGAGCCAACTCTGGCAAGACTCTTCTATCAATAACCAAAAGCACTTGCGAATTTTTGCAGCAAGAAAGGTCTGGTGAGATTATCCACTCTTATCATGCAGGTGGGGTCGGGCTGATGTCAGGTCTTTTTATAGTATCAGTTTAAGATATGAAGTCAGATCTTTAACAGAAAAGCTAGAAACATTAATAAACATGAAACAAATAATTTCGACAAATCATGGTTAAACATCAATAACTGAAAGCCACACCCATCCCCTGATAAAGGCATACTGTTTGCTCTTCCTTCATCTTGATTCTAGTAAGAATATTGTATCCTGGTAATAATTCCGCCACTCTGTTCCCCATTTTTTTTTTTTTTTTTGACAGGAAGTGTACCTGAATTCAGCAGTGCTCATTTACCTCATCCAACCTGACCCATCGTGTGGTTTAGAACAAAGACCAAGCCTGCACTTTGCACCTCCCATCCAAATCAATAACTATGAACAATAAATTTCTTTTATCATTTTGTTTCTCTTACCATCTTTATAATGAATAAGGTAAAAATTGTGGGAAATGAATAATTATTAATTTTATAAAAGCAATGCATTTGTTGTTTTCAAAAGAGATTCAATAAGAAATAATTTTGAATATGCTTCAGTTGGTCTGCTATAAGGAAATGTGCCATTCTGATAACTCAGATTATTATGTTATTCCCCTAAAATTAACTCTTCTGAAGCTTCTCATTATTTCAGCAATAATTTTTAAAAAAAAAACAAACTAGAACACGAGACTGTTTGATGTTTTTTTTTTCTGCCTCTGACAGAAATATTTGAAAAATGAGAAGTTGATTCATTCGAGTAAATCCTCATCATTCATGGATGTTGCTGCTTGCCAGTAGCCAGTTTAATTAATCTCCATCTCTTACTAAGATGAGAAATCACTAGGAAGCAGTATATATTTTCACCAGATATGGGAAAACAACAACAGCAAAACTTTAATAAAATCATAAATGGTCATATAATATGATGTGAGTAGGAGCACCCGAGTAATGTAAGCTATTTTTGGTCTGCTTTGGTTTAAGAAAGTTTAGAACTAAAATATTTTGCAGCAGAAATACAGCTGCATATGATTTCCTTCAATCAAGGGAATATGGAATAAAACATTTAAAAACCGTTAAGTGTTTAACTTTCATTGTTTTATTTTTTTAAAGATATTTAGAAAATTATTTTCTAATATTCTTTGAGATAAAAGTGTAAGCTTTAAGGATGTTATGCAATTCCTATTTCAGCAGTTTCGGTTTTTATTTACACCCATTTCTACCTTACATTGTTTATGCTTCATTTGATTTTAGTTGTCTTGCCAATAACATCATTCAAAAGACTTAGTTTCTAAATTTCATAGAGCAGAAGGAAAAAAAAAATTTTTTTTTTTAATTTCAACATCGCACATCTTTCATTTATTTCCAAAACATTAACCCTTTGGAAACATTTTTTTTTTTTAAAGTTTAAAGCTAGAAAGATGGAGAAAATGAACTGTTACCATTGATTTACCAGGATGTTGCTTTACTGAAAGGCCATTGCTGATTGGTCCACACTATTTATAGGGAACCATTCAGCAAGACAGTTATTGAGCCAAAAAAATCAGCCATGTGCCTTTTTTTTTCTTTCTTAAATGTTAACACTTAAAGACTCCACACCAAAGAGTTCAGCTTAATTAGTAAAAAGGACACAAAAGCATCAAGCACAACTTCTTCACGAGAAATTTCTGATACCACCTAATATCATCAGGATATATGGAAATTTCAGTAAATATCTCTATGTAAGAAAGGGTGTCGTCCAATTTCCTTTTAATCACTATTTTCAAACTTGTGAAGTTTTTTTGACATAAGATCAAACAGCCTAGTTCTTAGATAATAGTTTGGTATAATTTTATATCCAATAAAATCCATTTGCTCTGAAATTAAATCAGTTCTAACTGCAGAGCTATTTCTCCCATTAAAATATTTTGAGAAGCTCTGATGAAAGCAGGAAGAAAAGTAAATGACAGCTCATGAGAAGTTTGAGATAAGCATCTTATTTAGAGGACTCGTTATTAGAGTAATAAAATATGCACACTCAGCAAGTCAAGTCTATAATATTGGTGCTTAAGTGAGAAGTTTTATCTAGTGATCACCATGATGATGTGTGTTAAATGAACTGGAATCAGGCCACTGAAACCTTCCATCCTCATGATTTAACCAACCAAAAGGAGACCGGTTTTTTGGTAAAAAAAAAATTAAATCTGTGTGTACACAGCAAATGGTTGAGTCTAATAAGTCCACCCCCCCATCCGAAGTTATTGCAATATTATCTTTGCACGTACACCTTAATGCTGGTTGGGTATCTTTCCTCCCCCTTCTCTAGTAGGCTCCAACTTACTTTTAACAGAAAGACTAAATGGATAAGATATACCAATTCCATCTGGTCCAAGCAAGCCAAAGAATTAACAGGTATCATGCAAATTAATATGCACCCCATGAACATATGAAAATGTAAGTCTTTTAAAAGATGCCGCCCTGCCTTCCTTGCCAGCACAGAACTTATAATTTCCTTCCCTTTAATTCTGAATCATTCTTGAAGGATGGTTGTCTATGCAATCTATTTTCCGTGACCACTGCATGTCAGTTTTATTACATACCTGTCACCAATGAACAGGTCAACATTTATTTACAATAACAGGGGATTTGTTTAGGTGAATTTGGTTGACTATAATATAAACCACAAAGCTAGTCCACATTGATAGAAGCCACTGCCCTATAAAAAAAAAACAGGACAGGGAGAGTTGGCTGGCTGGCTGGTATCTTATCACAAGGTCCATGTGGTCTTAAGAGAAATATGCATGGTATGGATGCCATCCCTAGCCAAAAGTTCCACAGTGGTGAGACCAATAAAGGGAAAGGCTGCTTTATCTGACAGACAGGAGAACTAAGGAAAAGTGCCACTGAGTGATAAAGATCCCCTGCACTCATACATCTTATATCTAAAACTTTCAAAAGGAGAGGGTGATGATGGGACTGAATTTTTCCACCAACCCTTCCCCTCTATAACAGTATCCATGTAGCTGTCATTGATGATTACAAATGTTTAAAAATAGCCAAATAAGCATCAAAGCTAAACTTAAAGCTGACATGATAATCTTAAAAATGAATAATCTTTATAAGCATTACTAAATGGTATCCATTCCTTTACTTTAACTTATTAGTTATTTAGAATAATTATTCTTATCTATTTCTGTACACACACTTAAGCAAATTGATCTTTAAAATAGAAAAGGGGGGGCAGTAAAACATTCTTAAAGTTCCCAATTATTTAAGAAAAAAAAAGCAGCTGTCAATTTAGATAATACTCCAAATTAGAAAATAACTTCAAAATTGAGAGAGAGAGAGAGTAGAATGATCTGAAAGAAAATAGAACTGAGCAAGATTCAAACCAAGAAGTTTTAAATTAAGCCTCAGTCACTTTAAATAATTACGTTATCTGTCAATCATTTTAAAATGAGATGCATGAACAGACAGAAACTAAAGGAAAAGAATAGTCAAAAATTTTATTCATTTTAAAAAAATTAATTGAGATTTTAAGTTATACATTAAATCAACTTTTTAAAAGCAAGCTTCAGGAAGCATCCACGTGAGAGTTAAGCACAAAATCGTTTTCATTAATTCTCCACCCAGACTCTCTTATATACATATATGAAGCTACTGCTAAAGCTACATTACCATCATTTTCTTCATTTACTGAAATGCACTAATGTTCTTGTTCTACGTGTCCATAGTCGGCCAGTAAATTTAATGGGGTTAGAGGCGGGTCTGTGAAACAGTTCGCGAGCCCCAAGTGCCAGCCAGACTTGTGCTGATTTCAAGTACTGTCATCATCATATCATGAAAATAATTATTGAATAATTGCATAGAAAACTTTTTCCATAAGATATTGATGTGCAGTGCTCTCGAAGTTTAAGCTAAATCAATTTTTTTAAAATAAAATTTTTTTTGAAGGCTTATGAAAACAAAATCTGAATTTCACTTTCTACATGAAACAATAGGGTATTTCAGTTAGAGTTCATTAATAATTCTTCAATGAAATCCATAATAAAAAAAAACAAACAAATCACACCAAAGTAAATGGACTAACTTGTAGTTTGCACACAGAACCAAGTAAAGGTAAGGAAGTTGTGCAGGAATCATAGTTCAAAAACCACTAGCATCAATGAGAACAAAGTTTTCTGATTGTCAGAGGGTACTAATGCATCCAACAAAGAAACGTACACACAAAATGGATTACGAGGTTTCTACTTCACTAAGTCAAAAACATTAGAAATTCAAATATACATATTTAGAAAGATGAAAGTAACAATAACTTATTCAAAGACTTTATAAAAGACTAACTGAAGTTCAGTCATGGGTTTGAGAATGGTCAACCAAAACTCTGGAAAATATAAACCCAGCATGGAGCAGACAAATCTGATATTTCTTTATTTAAGAAAAATATGCATTCTTTACATTTACAAACGGGTGAAAAATCAGAGTAAAGCAGAAGGCAAAGTAGCTGCAAACTACAGAGACTTTTAGTAACAAATAATTACTGAACTGTTTAAAAGCCATACGTCAATGTAGCAGCAATGATACTGCTTATGAAAAGTTATAATTACAGTATCCTTAGGTAGATTCTGGGCAGCACGTTTTCAGTCTATACATATTTTTAATGCAGTTTATTGGCCATGAACCATAGCCAGACATCACAAACAGTCTAAAAACACCAGAGAAAAGCCATGACTACTGAAATACCAGAAATAATGCTAACAAAACATGGAGGGGGGCAGACTAATTTAAACTTGCAACTAGAATACCACCACTGCAAAGTGTAGAGAGCAAGAACCCAGACAGAAATTTCATCAACAAAATGGCCAAACTTGTGATGCTGCTGGAAGTAAGTACAATACAGCAACAGCAGCGAAGAACAAGGAGAACAAAGACAGAATGGTCATCTAACTCGTATACTACTGGCCCGACAAACTGCCAGATGGGGACCGCAAATTGAAACTGGAAAAAAAAAAAAATGTTTGACAGGTTTTATTTGGGTTATCACAAATTTCATTATCTATCAATGGATCCTTCAGCAGACAGGGGCCAAGTTAAAATGCAATGTCAAAAGCAACAGGACCTCTGATAACATTTAGTAGCTCTTGAGTTCCAGTGAAAACCAGGCTTATCAAAAAGTAATACAGACAGAACAGAACGACCATTTGCCATGCAAATCACATACCAATCCACCTTTCTAGCTTCCGTCAGATGGAAAACGGAATATAAACGTACACTGTTCAGGTTAGGTGTGAAAAGCGAGAGAAAACCAGCTTCTAGCCCTGGGTTTAAGGCTCTGTATGGTACCTGCACTTCTAATATCTAACTTTCTATTACCCAAATATAAATGTGCATTTTTAACATCCAGATTTTGTTTTTCCAAGTTTTGAATTGTAATTATAAACTGAGCAGTTTGAACTATGGCTTGCTCCTTTAAGAAGGTAAATTTAAATAACATTAGTTTGTATTAGCCATTCCTCCTCATTTTCTGTAAAACATACAAATGATGCCTAAGTTTCACTTCAGCCCCAAACTGGTTTATCAAAAAAATTAACTGACCCTTTACAAACTTCAATGTTCATTAATAAATAATTCACAAAAATCTCAGACATGAGTTGCATAACTGCGTACATTTAAGGAACCTTCACAAATAATCTGCAACTATTTTTTGACTATACGGTGCATTAAGTACAAAATATATACATACATTTTCGGCTTTGCTTTTATTATTATAGTCAGAAAATGTTCCTTTTGGCCTTAACTAGCAAAAATTCCCAAGCCAGCCTAGTACATCATGCCACAATTACTAAAGACCAATAAATCTTTATGCATAATGTATATACTTTACTTATTTTACAAGTTTCTTTATTCTTAATGAGCATTATTCCACTGCTAGGGTAAGCCTCAGGTTAGGACCCCTTTCTCATCAGATAGCCGGCCTTACTGAAGCTCTTAAATCTCATAGAGTACTGAAGAGCAGCAGCCAAAATGAGCCCATTACCAATCCAGGTAACCAGAGCAATCCAGACTCAAGCCACTGGACTACCCTTTTAACAACAAAAAAAAAAAAAAAAAAATCTAAGAAAAGCTTATTTTTTCTATAAATAAAGTGCTAACAGCATATTGTGTGGTGATGCAGAAAGTATTTTCATAAATCTAGACATGAAATACATCAGGCAAAATCATTTATAAATAGCTTGGTAAATGTTGGCATATATGCCAAACTTTCTTCATTAACTTTTTTCTTTTTGCTTTATCCTATAAATAAGATTAGATGTGCGCACACAGTTATATTGATATAATTTGAACAATTTGTTGTTGCCATCATTGTTTGATAATTCATAAAATATTGTTTCTTACAAAAGATTTGAAAAACATTAGCATGAAGAATTGTCTTTTTTTAAAACAAACTTTACTGAATAATGAAAAATTTAAGGATTTTTAATTAATTCCAGAATACTGTCACATTGATCACATGACTACAGGTAAATCAACTTTGCACCTGCTGTTACAGCCAGCTTACAAAGATATTATTTGGTTTTCTGATTGTATAATCTTGGGCTTCTTAAAATTAAGCAGAGAACATAAATTAACAGACATCCAAGTTTAAGAGAACAGAACACCTGCTTCATCTGGAACTATACAATATTTTGCTACAGTTAACAGGTAATTCAATGAAAATTTCTGTGCAAGATGGTACTGCATTCAAACTACTATCTGATTACTGATAACCTAGACTCAATGGGGAATATGGTAGTGCTCCAGAAGGCAAGAGAGCATGGTAGCACCTGCAATAGCCACTGTAGCTGATAATTAACATTGTGTGGCACAAGTGGTTTGTCTCTCACTGCTCTTCTGTTGTACCCATGCTGTAGAGATATCAGATGGTTCTTGTGGATAACTGCACAAGTTCTACCACACTCACAGCCAAATGTCACAACTCAGTTTCCGTTGTTTTTTGAATATCCAGGAAAAACAAATGAATGTCTCTTATGGGTTATCTTAAACTGGACAATCACCTTGTTAAGGAGTAAATATTCAATGCACTGAAAATTACCGCTGGTTTCTCAGTCCCTATGAACCTCCTGTTTACAGCATAGATATTCAAAGATCCTTATGGTCTGCATCTGTTCTTGCAGCTTGTAAGCATGTGCTTATCTGGTCTGGAATAGCCTATTTCTATCTCAGGTGTTCTCTTCTTGTGCCAAGATTATGTATAACAACTAAAAAGCATTCCCCAGCTTATGTATAAACTTTCTGTTATTACATTTTCTAATTTTGCAAGCCAGTTCAACTAACGTGACAAAATACTCTAGGTATATATGCCTGTCTAGTAGATAAGTTATGTGCGATCCTGTTCCTCCAGTAATACATGTACACACGTTTAGTAACAAGCATGAATGGCGGAAAGACATCAGTGACTTGAATAAAAAAAGTCTACCAGATGACTGTAGACAAATATTCATGGAAAACTATCACTGAGCAATGGGTCCAAGTGTAGTAAATCTGTAGACATGTGCAGTGAAATGAGACCAGTAATGGTGAGATTATCTATATCTTGGATGAAATGACAGGTAGATTGCCATTTGTGACTATCCTTGGGTGTTTATCTAACCTATGTGATTTTTTTTCCCTCTTTTATATACCTATTTATTTTGCATAAGTGGGCTTCCGAGCAATCCCCATTTATTCCAACCAGAAATATTGTAACAGATTATGTTCCTGGATAGCTTACAGCATCCAAGATAAACCAAATGGCATCCATCCCACAGCAAATAAGCTGGCAGCAGAGTCATAGCCCCGCACCTCTGTATATAGCATTTGCAGCAACATCGTGCACATTCTGTGCTAGCTAGAAAACAAAACTAACTTTGAGAGAATTTCTCACACCTACAAAAAACAATAAATAAATAATTAATAGTCAGTGCTACATTTATTAGAGAGAATAAAAAATCAAGATTTTAGCAAAATTAAAAAAGAACAAAACAATTAAACAGTTGATTTAGTCATTTAAAAATCACTTGGACCCACAAATATTGACAATGGATCTTGCCTTTCGTGGATGCTATGTTATCAGTCCTGGTGCATTATTCTCAGCAGCATCTCTCTCTACACCCACACAGAAAAGATGTCTTGCGGATATGATATGTTGCTTGGTTTAATTCGTTTCCACCTGAAGGTGCAGTTAACTTGCACCAGTTTCATCCATGATGGATAATAAATTAGGTGATAATAAAAATTCCCTGTTACCATAGTCAAAGACTCCCTCTTATCTAATGCTTTTCTGAAAAAATAAACAAATGTTTTGTTTTTTTTACACGCTGTTTAAAGATCAACAACTTTGGGCATCATCAAAGTTGCTTTTTAAGAGAATGTAGTCATAGTAATTCTTAGACACCGCTTCATAAGTTGCAGGCTTATAAGCAAACAAAAAAAAGTAAAATTTAGTTATACATTTGTTAATTTCTTTTTTAAATAAAGATTTCTGAGATCTTCTGAACCCTAATAATTGTACATCAACCAACCTAAGCATTCCTTATTGAAAATTTAACTCTGAATGAAAAGCATTTTTTCCTTTTCTTTTCAGTCCAATAAAGCTAAAGGAACTGTTCATCTTTACTAATATGCAGCTTAGATTTCTCCTGCATGCAACAACAATACAACAGAAGGCATGTGATCAGCTATCAGATGGACTAATATAAACACTTCAGTTAAGTGTTAAATATGAATTTGCACTTTTTTTCATTTCACCATTTTCCTGATGCTAGAGTATATATCAGAAGTATTGGAGGGGGGTGTCGGGTCTAGGGTTATGCATCGTTACACGAGTGGCTAGGTGTCAGATTTCAGCAAAAATAGCGTTACATAGTTTCTGAACAGCCCCTTACTACAGTGCACTGCCATATTAAAACTAGCATGCATCAAAATAATGAAATTACCTATTTCATACAAATCCCTTACTGCTGCAGAAATGGATACATAATCAATATCATTTTGAGAATACAACATACTGAGGATGGCTGGTGAGAAGTGTTTTGTTTTCCATATAATCATTTAGATGATGAGAGCAGCGTGAAGTTATCAAATGGTTACATGTATAACATTGGTTTCGACGACCACAAGTTACTGCTGGTTCAGACTGAGCAGTTCAGTGCAGGCATCATTAATGCTACAAATGAGTTGGGCAGTTCAATGGAAATCCCCGCTTACAAAAGTCAGCTCAGCGCTGAAACCATTCATTGCATAGTTCACTCCTAGTAGCTGTACCTGGGTGAGAGAGGGGGCCAAAGGATGCCCCAACAAGCTATTGGTTTATAGTAAATGATTAAACATGGTGACTGCACTGTGACAATCCAGAAAACAGTCTAAAATGATAATAACCTTAACCCCTGCTCCTTGTGGGAGAGAAGGCCTTATTTCAGCAGCTTTTATTTTTGTTCTTGTAAACAACCTCATGTTGCCAGTTTAAGTGCAGTATCATACGAGATGTCAGCCATCTGACAGTACAACCTGCAAATCTCCAGGAAAGCAATTATCTTCAAAGGAAGAACTGGGTATGCAAGCTTCCTTCCTAGCCACCACAGCACCTCAACAAGATCTTTACCAAGATATATGGGAATTAGCTCAACCAACTCTGATCAATATTTAATGCAAAATCATTGTAAAGAACATATCTAATTCAGTTTTGGTTGGGGACACGGATGATGGCCCTGCCAAATATTAGTCTGTACATACAAAGGGGAGAAGAAAAAAAACAGGTGCTGACTTTGTCACAACAAATGGTATCAATATTTTGAAGCTTATTTCAATGGCAGGGCTGTGTATTGTGAAATATCTTGTAAAACTGCCCTGGGTGGTAAGGCTAAGTAGCAGTAGCTATGTTGTTGTTCTGTAATACCTGTGCAGTGCATCATCAGACACAAGTTCCATAGAACAATATGTCTCTGTAAAGAGGCTGGTATTAGATAGGCAAACCTGCAAAATAATCCCTATTAGAGACCTGCTCTTTATTTTTTAGATGTGGCAGAAGTCCATGCAACCAGAAGTGTGCCAAAAACCATGTAAAGAAAACAGAGGTTGCCCTTGGTGGTAGAAGATGAAACTCTGGCTCGCCAGCTTAGCAGTACAGCATTCTAATTGCTGGGCCACTAACTGCCCCTAGCTATGTCCTGTTCTCTCTCTGTGGCAGCAATCTATGTTCAATTTGAGAAAAATCACTAGAGAATTGGCAACTAGTTAGTACAACTTTGTTTTTGTTTCTTTTAGTTTAGTCTCAGGCCAGAACCGTATCTATAAGGTGCATAGGTGCATGTTAACTTGTAGGCCACAAAAGACAACCTGTAATCAGCTTAACTTTCAGAGAACTCTGGATCACTTTTGACTTCCACAGAAAAGGAAAAAAACAAACTACATGGGGCAATAATTCATACCAAATTTAACTGCAGCTATAATCTCATTTTTGAAATAAATTCTGTTGCTATCTAACACTGTAGTCAAACAATGAAGTATATAATTAGCCATAGCAAATATGTTAATTATTTTTGCATTCAATCAAATAAATTATAATTATTGCTGCTTAATACATTGATTAACACAGCAAAGATTTGAAATGTTTAAAAAAGTACTTTGTCTTGCCTACTTCATTATATTAAAACAGTTCTAAATAAATCTGTCAGGTTTCATTTGACTTTTATTCCCTCTACATATTGCTTCACAGTAACTCCATACAAGGAAATACTTGAAAAGAAAGCTATTTCCAATCCAACCAAATGGTGCATTTTTAATCCCATATAATTACCATTTACATGCTATTCTAACATTTTATTTATTCTCACCCTTATCTACCTCCTTTCAATTCAGACAACAGACATCAAATCTCCTAAACAGATGACAAACTGATGCAAATAAAACTTCAAAGTTACAAAAGTCAGAAGCAACTGGGCATCCATAAACAGTTACTGCAAAATAATTAAATAAAAATTGGGAATTTACATAAGGCTGCTTAAATAAAGAAATAAACTGAAAATACATTCATTGTATTTCATACAGCTTTAGAATAGTTTGCTCCTTTTCAGGATAAATAGAAACAAATGAAGACTTTTTAAAATTTTGTAAATTTGAATGAACTAGGCACATTCGCCATTTTTGTTTACACCTGCTGAGCCAATGACGAGTGGCGTATTAGAATGCTCAGAGCCAATCAACACTTAGCTTCTTCAGCTTAGATTTGAATGCAACTACCTCTGCAGTCACTGCTCAAGGGGGTTGGTTGGCACTTACCACAACAACGGGATCCTCAGCACTTAATAAATGATATCGCAGTGTATCATGTGTTTGTATATACCCTGGTTTATTCTTTAATCAGCTGTGTGTGTACCAGTAGCCAAACTAAGTCATCATTCACTGGTAAAAAAAAAAACAACACTGTTGGGAATTTATCTCCATATCAAGTATACTATAATGACCCCGTTGAAAGCTGGTTTTCTGGACACTCTTCTCCAAGAACACATCCTTTCAATTGAGTATTGCTGTACTTAAAAAAAAAAACAAAAAACATGCATTTGTAATAAAAAATGTTTAAAATTATAATTAGCTTTCATAAGACTGATTAGCAAATTCAAATATAAAACACTTTAGTATTTAACAGAAACCAAAGAAAAGCTGAGTCTCATTATTTAAAACCTTATCTATCACAAATGGACCTCTCGCTTTCATAATCTATACTCCCTTACAGGGCATCCAAAAAGGATGCCTACACTTTTCTATAGCCTAATAAACAAATTCCAGATACCTCGAACACTATGCATTAGAATAGGTGCTCCAAATAATCAACATCCATGCAGGCATTACAGCACCTAGCATCAGAGCAACACGTTTTCACACAAAAAAAATATATCTACTGAAGCATCAACCATCCTCCGAGTGCGTGAAAAGTAACTGCTAGCTTCATGGTGAGCAACACTCTTTCCTTCAAAACATCCCCAGGGTGGGGTGGGATCTAAGGTGAGATCTGGAGCGTGTGACAGATATTCCACTGGACCACACCTATCCTATCCACCTCTCGGCAAGTGTTCATAAAAATGAAAAATCCCTGTAAGTTTTTGCACCACACTGAAAACACGCCATCAGACACACTTTTGCATTGCAAGGTACCGTCCATCTTTGAAATTCAAAGCGAACACACCTTAATGTTGAGACAAATGTCTTTGTACAGCTGTGTCTATTAATCTGTTCTTACACACAATATGATGAGAAAAATCTATCACAAAGCAATTTTTTTTAACTTTGCAATAGAAATAAAACCTATTACTTTTCTCTTGTTTAGAACTTTTGGGAAATCATTCCAACTTTTGACAAACAAAAAAAACTAACAGTAATTCAATATGGAAAACAAAGAACATAAAATTTAATAATAGGATTTGTATGTATTATCTGATACCCCACCAAGGCAAAATTCATAAATTCAAAACAAAACAATTATTCATAAAAATAGGCATGTTTAAAAATTATAATAAATTTTGCTACAACAGCCACAGCATGAAGGACAAAAATATAATTAAACTTTTTTTACAGAAAAGTTGAAGAGGATCTATCAGTAAGATATGTGGAACATTTACTCTACAACACTCAACCATCCCACTTTTAACCAATGGCTTGCTTCAATAAAAGCTCAAAAGCTTATTAAAGTGCTGCATATTTTTGATTAATTATAAACAATATATAAGGATCTTTTTTTTTTTATCTTTGTGGTGAATACGTAAGTGGTGCGTGTGAAAGTTTTTGTATGCGTGTGTATCTCCGAGGAGAAGGGATTGGGGTTGGTGGCTGAAGCCGTGTAGGGGCCAAAACCCGGTGTGGAGCAAGCTCCAGTTAAGGCCTAAAAGGCCGGGTTGAGGTACCAAAGCACCTCGTGTAACTGGCCGCCGCCAAAGCAGCAAGTGCCCCGTGTTAGAGCGATCGCTTCCCCAGCTAAAAAACCACTCTGGGAAAGAAAGCCTCAGCACGTCAAGTCCGAAACCAGTCTTGACACACCTAACCTTCTTGGCCAAAAAGGCATGCCAGAGGCAAAAAGCGCCACTCGCCTCCACTCTTTTTGGGTAAAGGACTTTCCAACTGCGTCAAGAACAGAGTACTCGCCTCCCCACCACAAGCAGTAGGATCTTAGCCACTATTTCCAAAACACACCAGATTTCAATCAATACAAAACAAACATTTTGTTTGTACTTAATGATGTAACTCAGTCTCTCATTCACAGAAATCAAAGTGACATGAATACTGCCATTAAACACTGTAATGCAGCCACATCATAAACAAACACCACTGCTTTCTAGAGTCTTTTTTTTTTAGCACTGTATTATCTTGTACACAGCATGTCCTCTCATTGTTTTTTTAATCATGCAAGTACTAAGACATCAAAGTGGTCAAGAGAATAGACCAGCGTCCTAATGGTTTATGTGAATAACTTCAGTAAATAAGATTTCTTCTAGTTGATGGATATAATGAATTTCATGGAGAGAAAACAACATTGGTTATAGATCTTATTTGCTGCCTTATGGAAGGCCAAAAGAACATCAAACAATGTGGATATTGATTTATGCATCAACATGATCAGCCATTGCCATCTTTAGGAAAATGTCAGTCTACCTTTCTAATGCAAATACAACAGATTCCACTTCAGACCAGTGACTAACTATTGCTGCTGTTAAACAGTTGTTTCTAATCCAGCAATTGTTCCCAACTAGCTACCCTTCACTTTCATTATACCTATTTTACTGGTAATATCTTTACCAATTAAACTTTACGCTGAGAGATAACTTTACACATTTTTAAAAAATTCAGAACAATGTTATTGCCTGTCTAATCACATTTTTTTTTCATCTGATTCGTTGAAAGTTTGCTGATCACACTAAACTTGGAACATTGCATAATAATTAATATATTTACTGCTTGAAGCTTTAAGAGATCTTAATGTGTTATTAATGAATGGATGTACCTCAAATTTCCTCTGCTGTTTTCCTTGTGTTTTACGAAAGTACTCTGAACGCCATATGGCATGTACTCATAGTTGACAATTTTGGAATCCTCGTTTATTTACCATTAAGCTAATTCAAATAACCAAAAATTCCACTCTGCTCTATTATTCATTTTTCTAATTTTTTTTTTTTGTTCTCTGAATCAAGAGTTAATAATCTCTTAATTCACTCAGACTCGTTTATATTATTAGATAAATCTATCATATCAGAAGTATATGCATAATGTTTACAAATCTTAGAATTAGTCCTTGTTTTTAATTTCATTATTTTATTAAAATAAAATTATTTTTTAGAAGTTATTATGGTTCACTGAATGGACAGTTTTAATTTCTTTAGCTCGTATAGCAAAAGTTTTTAGAAAAGATGTCGCTGTTTAACTAAAACAAAAAAACAAACAAAAGATGGCTGTGGACAGGAGAGGTGAAAACAGAAGCAATCTATTTATTTATCCTTGTTAAATGAAATTACATGCTCCAAAATAAAACTAATGTCACGAGATTATGGGTTTTACTGAAGACCTTGCAAGTTTTATTCATTTCAGAATTTCATCTTGCGTTCTGTCAGCAGCTGGCCCACCATGTTTCTCATGACAGCTTGGTGGCTGCAGCGACAATTAAAACAGCAGCAGCATTTTGGTTAAGAATATCAAAAATAATCCAGGCAACCGACAAGTTTCTTTCTCTCAGTTATCACGCTGGACGCCAATCTCTGCTACAATCTTGCACAAGACACATACCACCACTCCAATGCTTCCAACTTTGGCAGGAAAATCCCTACTAGCACTATTGATTTTTTTTTTTTTTTTTTAGATGTGGGAGGTTGGCCGGATGGTGAAGAAAAACAAGAAACCATCTTGAGTGGGTACTGAGAGTCAGTCCCAACTAGGAATCAAACTCTGGCTCCCAGGCAGTCCAGTAGACCACCCAGTATTAACCCTCTTGCCAATGTTCTAATAAGAACTGCTATCAGAACTTGGATCATATGCCACAGTGATTAGTAGTTGAGCTATATAAAACAAAACTAAAATCTGTATGTAGATTTTAGTAGCTGGAGAGCAGTTTAATTATCTTCAAATCACCATCAATCATTTCAAAAAAATTCTTTTTTTTAACCATTAAAAAAAAAAATCAATTCTCAATCCCAATACTGAAACAAGTACAACGATGTCAAAATTTCAAGAGTTCCTTACTTCAAGGTATGTACCATTTCATTGGAAGTTTTACTATTCTAAAAAAATATATAAGTTAAAGATGATCAAAACAGATGCATCTTTATCAGATAAAAGGGACTGGATCTAGTTTAAAAATAAAAAAAAAACAACCAACCAGCTCAAATTAAATCAAAATGTCCTTTAGATCAGACGTGTCATATCCCCACCGCCAAGCACCATCACTTCTTTGTATCGGACTGGATCTGCATCACTCCTGTCCATGAGCCAAGAAATCTACTTTGTGTCACTTCAATTTTATTAATATGTGGTTTGGGTAAAAGCTGACAGCATAAGGATGTTTATGTACAAATGATGTCAGAAAAAAATTATCTTAAAGCAAACACTTAACCAGAATGAAGTTTGGCTGTGATCCGAGTCTGTTCTGCTGTACATTCTTGTTTTCAAATGAAGTATGAAAAGTATTTTACAAAGTAATGAATACTAGTAGTATCCCTAGTAGCATATTTTTTTTCGGATGAGTGACAAACAGGAAGAGAATTGTATCAGGGAAACATATGTAGACTCATTAAGTGGTGGCTAACATCAATGGCCAGACCAAGCACAAACTTCAAACAACCATTATATCTACAATATGGCGACTGTCATTGGTCTGATCATAAAATGTGATTGATAAATCAAACAGTTCTCCCCACATTGAAGCCAATCCATGCATAAATTTCAGTAACACTTGATTTTCTGTCTCTTACAATGCGAACATTTTGAATAGCCATCTCCCACCTTTGTTAAATATAGGTATCTTCTAAAGAAATACTTTTTTTTTTTTTATTTACCATTTGCCGTTTTTCACTGCCAAAATTGCTTAATCACTTACTAATGAGGAGTCAGACATAAACGAAGTGGCAGAAATCCCCTGCTGAGTCTAGAACACAGTAAAGTAGCAATTTTTAAGTTCTCTCTTCGGTTGGGGTAAAAGGAACGTAGCAATGACTTTGATCTTTCTGTGTCATATTTTCGAATTTCTTTCGATAAAGTCTATTAAGGCATCATTCTGCAGACAGGTGTTGCAACTAGCAGAGGGCACAGTTCGCATTTAATTATGCACTAACAGTACAAACATTTTCTTTGGTTAGATGACAATTATCAGTCCTGTGGGGGGGGGGATAAAAAGCATTTTGGAATAGTTAACCACATCCATAAATTTAAAAACTATTTTTTAAAAGGTTTTTAAGCCTGTTTGATAAATCTCGTTTACAGACTGCAATGTTTTCTTGTCTTTCTATCTATCTACTGTAGATATCTGTTAGTAACCATTCCCACCAGTCATATATTTACATGACTAATTTTCAAAAGGAAAATCCCCTATACATCTAATTAGATTCAAGAGAAGCCGTAAACGAGTAGATAAAGTCTTGCCAAACATTTGTCCAATAATACATTGCAATTCTCTTACCAAGGAAGCGCCTACCGAGGAATCAAGCGTAAATTCTTTTAGATTTTTATTCTACATTTCTGTACTAATCAGAGATAGATATATCACGTACATCAACTTGCAAAATTCTCCATAGCGTGTGTTATTCATAATTTATCGAACTGGCTACCTGAAAACAGTTCAATCACACCATTAATGTAGAGAACATTTTCCAAATTTTATATTTTGCATAAAAATTCTTATCAGTGAAGATAAACTTTACCTTTATTTTAACCAACAAGCTGCTTCTGTAAAGCACCATGTATGTAGTTGTCATGACAACAACGCAACATTTATTTTCCTATCAAAGCAACGGCAATTAATCAATTTGCTTATGAAGTGGACCACCAAATAAAAAAAAAAAAAAATTTTCAATGGGGCCCAAACTGAAATTACTTTTGTTTGAATATTTTAGATGCCAAGGTAAGAAGCTTTCTCTATCAAAAATTGTTTCATTTAGTCTTTCTCACACACATTACTAAAGGTCTCCCTTACAGAACCAGTAATAAAACTGGCCTGTTGTCTCAGAAAAAATACAAATGAGCAAGTAGTGGTGCCCCGTTTATCGAGCTAGCAAGTTATATTCAAAGAATGGAGTATCCATCTAATCCAGAACTTTTTATATCTATTTTTTTTTTTAATCCATTCCTAAATAAAAGATCCACATAGCACTTTCCAAGCTTAGTGCAAGATCTACATAGCTCTAACCAAACAACAATGGGACTCTGCAGCACAGCAGGTGCCAGTCTCATAACTTTCCTGACAAAGTTGGGAGGGTAGAAGGATCTTGAATATACTCACATCAATAGAGATTAGCTGTGACAGTCTTCTGGAACAAAAAATCTACAATAGTTCAACTAAAATACCAAAAAAAAGTAGATTAAATTTTTTTTTAAAAAAGGCTAATGAGAAATAACACTAGTTTTATTTAAATCCATAAATTAAAGGATTCCACCCAACTTGTAATTTAAAAAAATTTTTTTTAAATTTCTTACTGACAATTTTATATAGAACTTCTAATACTGCCTAGAAAAAATTGGGATACTGATACATTTTAAAGCATTATTTAAATATTATATACAACAGCTACTCAGTTTTAAGAACAAAGGCATAATTTGGAAGATATTTCCTGGGTTGCACTACTGTTGCACAAAATGATGTAATACAAGTCTGGAAGAGCTGTATGGAGTTTCACTATCTCATTACAACAGCAGATTCACTAAAGTAAAAACTGGTAAGTTACTCACTATTTTCCATTTCTTACCAAATGTTGACATGTTTCCAAACAGTGATTCCTATAGTAAATAGTTAAATATGGCTGCTTTACTATGATCCAAAGTCAAAATTAGACAACCAGAAAATCAAGCAGTTCCATACCTTCTCCAAAGATGACTTACAAACACCACTTGAGAATAATGGAATAAATGTATTCTATCAGATAAGCTGAAAATAGCAAGTCATCTGGACTCAACATTAATATGCATGATCAACAATTCTCATCTTTGAACTAAATAAATAGCCCTTATGTTATACCTTAATGCAAGACAGTTTAATGAATCAAACAATCATGCAAATTTTATAAGGTATGCAGCAGTGCTTAGTTTCATAAGGGAATAAATTTCTCCCAAAAAGTGTTAACAAAAACAAATGGCAATCACTAGTCAAAAGTTATCTATTTGCATATTGGCAGAAGTAATCAAAACATGGGGGTAAAGTGTCAATCCATTTAAACAACGAAAACATTAGTATTGATTATAAATTGCCACTAGTAAAATGAAATTTTCACGCCAGATCTAATCTGAAAGTTAAATTCAATATTGAAGACAGCTTCAAGCCACTTTAAGATGCTATGAAACACTGATTAAGGAAACAAATCTTTTGGGAAATGGAACAAATGAAGTATTCTTACTAAATATACCATAGGACTAACTTTTAAAGGCTCAAATTCAGCCTCAGTTTTCAGAGGTATCCAGAATTCAAGTTAAAATAATTATATTTAAAATATACAATATATATGCTGGCTAGATCATCAGAAAATCAGCGTCATCTTCTTTCAGGAGGAGGAACATTACAGAAGCACTTTTTCTAAGATAACCTATCACTGATATTAATGTCAATTTTACTTCATGCCTAATTAAATAACTACCTTAAATAGGTTGTATTTTTAACGCACATCACAAAAATAATTTTCAACCAAGAGTGTGGGCCCCTGCTGGATGTGAACTGTGCTTGGTATCCAGCCAGGAGTTTCTTTTGGCCTTCTGTGCAAAACACATCCATCAGTTCTAATCAGTCGAGTTTCTAGGAGGTTCTCCCACCCCAAACTAATGTTAACATTATTCACCAACCTACTTGGATGCAGAAACAGTACATCATCCAAGATACCATGTGCTTTTCTTGCACATGTACAAAAACACTCTCTTACCTTTCAAAGGCTCTGCACTTATAGAGAAATTTATGTCCAGCAGCTAAAAGCCATGCTACAGATTTACAATTAATCTAGACAACTGAAACAACCAATAATATCAACTTGAGCTTTTAATCGAAAGAAAATCTGTTCAAGTCCATTTCACCATAACTCAAAGATTTAGAAGCATCTAAATACTAGAAACAATGGTAAATAATTTCAGACCTTAACACGCTACTCCTGACCCTTAAAACCATTTCTTGCAAGGTGTTTTTTTTTTTTATTACTGGATACCTCAGTTCCATGTATTGGCATTCTTTTTTTTAAAAAGAATTATCTTCTTTTCATGGTTAATTACTAAAATAAGATTTAAGATAAACATCCCTCACAGTATCATGAAACTTGGTACATACAATTATTTTTCACAGTTTACCTTTGAAAGCCTATAAGTGCAGTCACATGCACTCACTCTCTTCTGTATATTTTTAAAGACTCAAACATCTAGTCTTTCTTTTACCAGCTTTAGTTTGGCCTGGAGCTGGAATTAATGGTTGTTGCAATATTCATGATCAAATTTTCAGGATTTAAAAAAAAAAACATTTTCAAATTGGTGTAACTTTCTATATAAAAAGAGGGAAAAAAATATGCTGACAGGTATTTTGTAGAACTTTCCCTGAGACTTATCTAAATCTAGTGCCTTGACTTAACAATGTTGGTACTAGCAAAACATCTAACCAAATTCCAAATGTGCCATCCATATTTTTACTATAATTCTCAAAATTGCAAAGAACTATTAAACACACAAGCTCGATCAGTTTCTTCTAAATCTTTTCTCCACCAACCAAAACAATGATTTGTTTCAAGTCAAAGGTTGTGTAACTTTCAACAATGACTTTCTGATTGCAAATAACTTCTAAAAACTTGCTTAAAGCCAGACCAAATGCAATACTTCCAATCATGGTCATCCACAGGGGTGGATAGGTGAGAGGCAACTGACTCCTTACTACTCAAAGTTGCTGATAGTGTAATGATGTTTTACCAGATTCACCACGCTCATTGATGCGTGATAAATTGGGCAAAAAATAATGAGTCTTACCACACCTGGCTGAAGGCCAAAGGCCAGAAGAAAGTAGCAACATAGGAAAATACAATATAAGGAGGCATCAGTAGAGTGTGCGTAAATCCCCCTACCTGGAAAAAAATTCTGCGGATGCCCATGTTTTCAAAATACCTCAATTCTTCGGAGGACAAACACTCATGACTCATTTTTGAAAAAAAATTAAATATAATTTTGTGAAAATATTTTGCAAGACATGAAGACATTCCATTGAACTCAAATTTGGATACATCTCATTAAGTGTTTGTTTTTTTTAAAAAAAAAAACACATGAACATACACTGCTCTTTTATATGGAAAGTTATCCATGATAATGCATTTAACAAATTCCAGAAAATTGATCACATCACAAGCATTGTAACCCCACCTTATTTACAGCCAGTTTCAGTCACCCTTTTTTTTTTTTTTTTTTACAAAGTTGATTTCAAGTTTTGCCCCAATCTGATTCAACTCTTTGCTATCAATTCTTTTAACAAATGCAACTCAACTATATTCTTCTGACATCTTTCCATGATTGAGCAGATTTTTTTCAATTTTTTTTTTTAGATCTGTAGACTATTCACACAAAGTCACTGAGCTTATATACATACTCAAGACAGCATCTGATTTGGACACTGATGCTACAAATGCATTTTCATTTTGAATGAATCCATATGCAAAATGTTTACAGTAGAAAATTGAGAGATTCAGATTGATTTTAAGGCTGGGATCTTCCACAAATGTTAACCATACAAAAAATAAACAGTATGAAACCAGAAGTCACCTGCAGGAGAGAAATTAGCACAATCAGTAGTAATGATGATTATTCAAATTGGACTTTTGGATTTCAGTTGCTGGTTAAAGGAAAATTTGTATAATATGGTTTCTGTATTAATAAAGATGTAAAAAAAAAAACTTCAAATGCTGAAATGTTCAGCTAAAATTTGAACAGTACTTTAAATCCAAAGTTATTTTTAACTGAGCTAATTAACTAAAAATATATAAAACGATAAATATTCCACTGCTATGAAATTCCCAAATTTTCTTGATTGTTTGCAGTATCAAGAATGGATTCTAGAATGTTCAAAATCCCAACAATTCAGAGTCAAAAGGTAAATTTATAAATTCGCTTCCTAAATTATGTTTCCTTTCTTTCTTTCAACAACTTAATCTTATGGTTCTATATAAATCCCCAGTTTAGCTCTAGAGATTTAACACTATGTATGACCTTATCATTCAGACTGAAAATGGGCACCAGGTAAATGGGGGCACTTGTTTATGGTTAAGTAAACAGAATTTCGCTCGTCCCAAGCAACCAGACAGGGAAGGGGACCATTCTTTTCTGGCTTGTAAGTGTTCCATTTTTATGCGTTTAGTTTCTACTGTATTTCCTGTCTGTCTGCCTGTTACCTGTTTCACGCCAATCTGCCCCCCCCCCTCCAACTGAAGTGTCCAAGGGGAATAATTTGTTTGTTGTACAGCTCTATTGTAACTGGATTTCTTGACTATTTTTTTTTTTAAATATTACTGACGTTGTTGTCTTAAAAGCAGCATTTTTTTTTTTTTAAATGAGTGTCGGTATCGTGTGGAATGTCGTATCCGAAATTATCTTTTCGAGTCTTTCCGTAAGCCGACGAGGCTGCTGCTGCTGCTGCTGCTGCGAGGTTCCGTAGGTTCATTTTCACATTTGTTAATTATCAGACTTGGAGTTGGGAAGGAAAAAGAACAATACAAAAACAGTTCCTTTCTTTCATTCGAGTTGGTTTCCTCACTTCCCAGCCCACCCCGGGAGGGAAAATTTCCAAACAGCTGTCGCCTATCCGTGTGGAAGTTGGAGAGAGAGGTCCCTTATATATTCCTCTCAAATTATTATAATTTTTTTTTTTCCCCTTTAAATTCATTTAGAAAAAAAAGAAACCCCGACGTGCGAGCAGCGACTACGTGGGACGGGCCTCCCCGGCCCCTGGCTACCGATGGTGGGAGAGAGATATACAACATACAGTCCTGAGAGAGAGGAGGATATATCCATCCTCCTCCTCATCCCCCACAATCGTACGTGGGAGTGGAAGGGCTCGGAACACCCCGAGTATTTCACAAAAACAAGCAACTTCCTTACCCTCGGGCCCTTCTATTGTATATTGTTTTTGTCCTCCCCCCCTTCAGACTCGATCAACAGGGACGGACGGACGGACGGTCTATCCGCGCCCCCCCCCCCCACCCTGTGAGTGGTTCAACAATGACCGCCTGCCTGGTGACTCACCACCCGGCCGCCGCCGCCGTCGTCGTCAGCTCATCGACGGAGAGACAGAGGGAGAAGGGGGGGGGCCATTTTTTTTTTTTTTAATAAACATTATTTTAGTCAATTCCTCGCCCCCTCGGAAACCGATCTCCCCCCCTGTCATCTCCCCCCCCCCTCCTCTCTCTCTCTCCATCCATCCATCCATCCTCTCCCACCCCCCCCCACCACCCAACCTACCCGCTCCTCCGCCAAACTGGGAACCACGAAACAAAACGGAACTCACCTAATCGCCGAGAGGCAGGCAAAAGAGACCGCTTCGCCACCGAGGAGGGGGAGGAGGAGGAGGAGATACCCAGCAGCAGAAATCCAAGGTGCTAAACGCAACCATCACCTTTCAGAACAGCCCAGCTGCCATCATAGTTAGGTACGTGGCTATAAATAGGAGCCAATCGGATGGCGGGGAAGGAAAGTCCGCTTACATCAATGCGTGGGGGGGGGGAGGGGGTGAAGGATAATTCGACCACGAAATTAAAAAAAAAAAAAAGGTAGCAGCAGCAGCAGCAACAACAACAATAACAATAATAATAATAAGAAGAAGAAGAAAGAAAAATTCAGAGTAGCAAAAATACTTCATTTGCTCCTTTTTTTAAAACTTTTTGATTAAATGATTCATTTGTTGTAACCATGGCACTGACAATTCCTATTACACTGGGTACAGAAGTGATCCTGGTCACCGACTTCTGAATATTCTCCTTCTCCTCCTCCTCCTCTCTCTCTCTCTCTCTCCATATTTCCATACAAAACGTTTGCGTGATGCTTAGGTACTTAAAGGTTGTTTGTTTGTTTTTTTTTTTTAAATTATATGTCCAAATATAAAACAACAAAGAAATGACTGAAAAGTTACACATTAAATGTTTTATCTTTTGAAGAAGAAGAAGAAAAAAACAACACTTATTCATTGGAGTTCTGTTCCTCATTTAAAAAGTAATTCTCACGTATGCCACTACTATTACCCAGGAAAAAAAGAAGAAAAACATATATATTTAATACGTAGTTACCTCCCTTTAATTTTTTTTTTCTTACTCCATAATATAAAATTAGTTCGGGTTAATCTCCCTTGAATTATTTCACTTTAACCCTGTCGTGATGCCAAGGTGCGTTAGGTCTATTCCTCTCCACCCCTCTCTCTCTATATATATATCTACGTCATTTTACCATGATAATATTTTCAAACCATTCGTTCAAATAACAATTCACAAGGAGGATGCGACAGTTTGGATATCGATCTGCAGAGTAATCTATATTACAAATTCTTCAATAAATTGTACAAGTGACTTGATGCCATCTAAACGATTTTTTTTTTTTTTTGATTTATCGTCATTAATCCTTTTTTTTTTTTTTAAATCTCTGAATATCGGTAAATTCCAGGGAGAAAAATGCTTTTATTTTTTTTTTAATTTAGGGAACTTTGTGGGGCCCCAAACCTAATTTACTTGATAACATATGGGCCCCGGCAAACAAGCTTTTATTTCCATGTATAGTTAAGTATGAGTCAACCACCATGGTGCCTGTGTGTAGAATTATTTTTAGAATGATCAGCTGAATATCTCCTTCTACAGAGATGTTCTCCTTTATATAATCACAACTGATGCTAACAAGCTTCATCTTTTACCATGTGCCTAAACATCTACATTTGTGAATCCTAAAAAAAGGGGGGGGGTCTCTGAAAAATGGTTATATTATTAATTACACTTTTGTTCTTTTTCTTTCTCCTTCAATATGTACAGCTGTTAAAATAAATGGGGTTTTTATTTATTCACTGTTAAAGTTCTGTCAATATTGTGGTGACTACCACTAATGATTCCAATGTTTTTTTGTTGCATAAATGGAATTCTACTCCAACCAATGCAGTGTCGAAGCATTTGTTTTCATCCTGATCTCTCTATGTATTTTTTTAGAATGTAACACAAACAATGAACACTTGCTATTTTGTTTAAAAGCATAGGGTGTTGCAATAATTTTGGCTGCTGCTGCACATCTTTTCTATCTCCATGGAGAATTACCTTTTAATGCGTGTTGTTTCATTATTTGTTTTTCCAGAAAACTTTTCTCATCATGGTGATCACTGAACAAACTAAAGCTTAAGCTAAATATATCTCTTTTAAGTTAGTTTTTATTGCTTTTCATTTCAACTTCATTTATAAATTTTGTTGTGTTTAGTTTCATTTCATGAAAATGGAGTTTACCACACACGAATGAAAAAATTGGGTTTTGTTTTTTTCCCGTTTCCTAAAGAACTTTTCTATTTTTTGTGAACTGCCAAATGAATATTTTTGTGGGGGTGGTAGAAATTTTATATTTTAATTATGTGAAATGCATGAGCAAATCTGAAATTTGAGAGGTCCAACGTAAATTCATAATTTTCTGCTGTTCCCCACTTAATGAGCTGTTCTTATCAGCTATCAGATTAGATTTTGCAGTAAGTTGGAGTCAGGTAGTGCACCAACAACATTTTAGGGGATTCAGTTACTGTGAATGATCCACAATGTAAGTGAAGTAAGTCTTTTATGGTCCTGCATGGAAACTATACCAGAAATGCATAGCCACTTCTTTCAATTAGCATGTAAAACTGATTTCATCTCCAAATGCCTAGTGACAGAAAATTTATGAAACAAGGAGCAACACATCTTTAATATTTGAGAAAATGCCAAATAAAGTCCATCCTTATCAGTGACAAAAAATAGAAAAAAAATGATATGGTTAAATATCAGGTAGAGATGGACTTTACCTATTAGTGACTCTATAAATGCATAATCGTGCCATTCTCCTTTATATAATCACAACGGATGCTAAACAAGCTTCATCTTTTACCAAATTTGCCACAGTGATATTATGTGAAATCAATTGCCATATTCATTTTGATGTAAACAAGCTTAAGATTTTACTTAGATACACTGTCATTCAAAATTATGACTTAACCATACAAAAACACTGTTATCTGCTTTTTTCACATTTTATTGTTAATGAAAATGCATTATCCCTTCAAAAAAAAACATTGCAAATTTAATGAAGCATGCATCATTTATTATGACATTGTTATCACCTCAAAATATTTGCATAATTATAGATTTAATAAGTTTTTTGTGTGTATACTAAATTTATTTCAAACCAAAAGCCTGATGCTATCATATGTTTATCCAATATTGTCTACTAATTTGAATAATTGTTAGTTCACGCTGAGCGTTTGCATAAATAATTATAAACCCCCTTATCGATTACTGCTATTGCTTTGTTTTGCAGATGAAAATGACACCTAAAAATGAAATTCCATTTGAAACAAAGCTATCCATTATCCCCTTCATAAAACAAGTTTCTCCCGACAGAAATTTGTGGAGAAAGTGGAGTTCCCCAAGGTGATGAGCAAATCACCATTTATAGAATGAAGTTAACTGGATCAGCCATAAACATAGAGGGCAGAAAAAAGAAAGAGAAGTACCACAGGATGGGAAGATAGGTTGCTGGTTCAAAAATCTAGAGTAAACCCTTTCCTGGCAGGTGACCAACTAGCTAACTGCTGAGCTGACTACCATTCCTCTACAAAAGGCACCATTTCAACCTCTACCACCAAAAGAAAGTCAAGGGAAGAAGTTGGATTAGCTGAGTAGCAGCTAGAAAGTCCTTGCTTAGATGCAAGTGATGTGAATTGACTGGACTAAACCACATCAGAACTACACCTTTGAGTAATGGTGCAACACAATGTAGTCGGGTGAAAGCTGGTTAGAAATATTTGTTTCTAAGCAACAACATATTAGAAGAAAGGCCAGAGAAAAGTACAAGATCTATATGTGCCCTTCAATTAATCATGGGGGGGTTCTCGCTGGTGACTTAATAAGGATTGATGGGATTCTCAAAAAGGGAGAATGGGTTTATAGTGCATCAAGATACTGATCCAAGCCACACTGCAACATTCAATACCTTGCTAGAATCAAGTGGGAAGCACTTCTTAAGCCATGGTTTGTCCAGTTCTGAACCCCATTGAACGTGTGGGATGAACTAGATTGAAAAGATAAGGTAAAGAGTCCAGCCAATGTCAGTCAGCAAGACGGGTAGGGGTATTTTACAAGGCAATAGTTTGTAAAGATACTGAGCTGTTTGCCCAAAATGTGTGCAGCAGTTGTTCCACATGAGAGGTGGTTGCTTTGATGAAAAAAGTTTGAAGTGGTACCAGATCTACAGTTTATGGTTTATGTTCTGATACAGGGTTCATCTGATTTTACACTTTTTTTTCCTGGAATAAATCATTTTTATTAGCAACAAAGTTTAAAAATTGAAAAATATAGTTTTTTTCATATGGTGGGCTCATCCCAAATGCCATTTAATTTGGGAAAATTGAAACAGAAACAAACCAAAATTCAATTTTCTTGCTGGCAGGACTGCTGCAGTCAGAAATTTGAGTTGATCGTCCAGAAACTAGTTGAGAGATCTTGTTTCAGATTCTGTCGGTAATAACTTTTTCTTTTTAGCGATGAATCAAGTGTGAAGGCCAATGACTACATCACAAAATGAAGTAATCAAGATGGCAGTGAAACTCTATTAAGCATCCAGTGGTTATAGTAATTACACAAGACTTTGCTGAATTTTTGGTGTTAGTGTGTGTGTGTGTGTGTGTGTGTGTTTGGTTAATTACTGAAAACAAGTTTTCATACTGCATATTTAGATGTTGCTTTTTTTAAAAACAGGAAGGCAGTTAGTTAGTTACCTGACCTGCTTGATCATTGTTGAAAGCATTTGCCATTGATGTGCTCACGTTTTATCTCCACTCAGAGCATTCTTTTGAAGGCAAAGTCTCTGATATACCTAAAAGTTGCATTTTCACCATAAATTTAATAGCGGTTTTTTAGGGATCTTCTAGGGAATACCCAAACTTGGCATTTCAGGAGAAAATGCTGTATAGTGTACTTGTTATTCAAACTGCAATATGTAGGCTCATGATGACTTTTTTCTTTTTCTTTTTTTTTTGCATGGTTGGCATGGTAACCTTGTAAGCTTACTGAATATACGAAGGCACATCTTCTCCTCAATTCATCATAATTGAATATGCTTGATTTTATTTATTTATTTGAAGATACAACTCAGACCATGGTAATCTCATGGTGATTTTATGTAGTTCTTAACCTGTTTTATTTCTCTTTAAGTGTTCTCTTAATTTGTTTTTCTTTTACCTTTTTCTAATTACAAAATTTGTTGGCCCTTTACTACCAGCTGTGTGAGGGTGCGAGAGAGAGAGAGACAAACTGTGTTGTAGCATCAGGCTGCCCTTTGTTTGTTAAAATGGCTGATCACTTTATTTTCTTCAGAAGCTCTGGCCTCTCTGCTATGGATCTACCTTTAGCATTGACTGGTACAGAGGCTTACATTTTGTACATGGTGCAGTGGTTGGGATAGGGTTAAAATTGCAACTCTCGACAAATAAAAATTAGAATTAATTGGAAAAAAAAGGGTTGATTTTAAAGTGCCGATCTCGCCAAAAGGCCATATTCTTATTTCCCTAATTAAAAGAAATTAAAATCAATAATTGTAAAATGGAAAGAAAAAAATTTTGCAAATTATTCTTTTTCAGTCCTTGAGGTGGTGGTGGGGGGGCCTCAAAAGAAAGAAAGAATTTTTTTTTTGTCAGTGGTTTCACTGCATAAAGAAAAGGCCAACATGTGCGCCATTCCCTTTTGGTTTAGCCACATTTGCACATGAACAAGTTCAGATTTTACTACAACCATTGGAGGAAAACCAAGATAGGAACCTGATGTGCAGCAGCCAAGGCTCCAGCAGCTAGTACTGGTAAAGCAGAATGCATGAATCATAGCAGAGTCATGTGTTCTTAGAACACAGATTGTGCAACTTCATTGCATTTGCTTTTACATCCTAAGGTGAAAAGGAAACAAAAAAAAAAAAAAGCAATTTAAGTTTCATTTTTTATCTCATGTAACCTTCGTTAACAGCTACCCTTCTTTCCTTCTCAGTCTGCAGCCTCAGCAGGGATGTCCTGTCAGATTACAAAAATTGTTTTTTCTCACATAAATAATATCTTTACTAATAATCACCAACTTCCCTCCCTAACTTTCCCATGGATTTTAAGAACTAGAGGGAAATTCAGACATAACGAAAATTTTCATAATTCCTCATTTTAACAAACTGTAACTCATTTCAACAGAAGTCATTACAAAATCACACATTTATTTAAGTTGAAATTTTCCTTGGGTTTTCAGTAGCTTGCCTACACCATTAATTTCAAGAAGTTTAGTAGATTTAAACTATTGATATTTTTCAAGCAAGTATGGGCAACATTGGCACTCTCCAAAAAGGAAGAATACAAAAATATTATGTGCAACATAGGTATGCATAGTGCAGCATGAAAATTGTGCAAGATGCTATAGGCCACGTGATGTCTATATTGGCTCTGAATATCACTGCTTTTTTTTTGTTCTCAATCCAAAAAATAAAAAAAGGGGGGGCCACAAGTTGTGGCGTCTGAGGCATGAATAGAATTAATAATATTCATTTGATTACTGCTGAGTGATTATTTTAATCAATGAAATTGAACCATAAATTGCGGCTATGTGGACTTCGGAACCGATCCGTAATGACTGTTTAGCGACTCCTGACAATGCACGCACAAGGCTGCTGTTTCATCAGCATCATTGCTTTGGAAGGGTCGATGGTTACTGCAAAATCATCAATAAACCTTCACATCGCTTCTCCAATGATGCAATGGAAAATCAGCATCTTTCACACAAGAGTGCAACTGCTTAGCAAATTTCCCACAAATCACATGCACACATCACAGAATCAAAGAACAAATCTCCCACTTAATCTGTTGGGGAAGGATGAATAGTATCTGCCAGCGAACATTTCTTTTTTTTAATACTTCATATAACAGACACATATTATGCTCAAAATTATACTGCAAATTAAAAAAGCATTAATATTAATAAATAAGGCTCTCTGAAAATTTGTATTGTAATTTAAAACAGGAAAGATTGAGTAGTTCCATTGAAAATTGGGTGTACATCGCAAATAGTTAATCCTCCCAAGCAAAACATTTTATAAATTGAAGTCGTGCTGTTTCAAATTTCAAGATTTAAGTGAAATTATCTTTAAGCACTTTTGCTCTTGCATTATTAACTAACTCACTTAGACTAAACAAAGCAGCCATCTTTGTACAACTTGCTGGTACAGATCACAAACTTATATCATGATTCTGATGCAAACGTTTTTCATTTTCCCTCTCAGTATCGAATGGCTTTTAACTGAAATGGTTCTTTCTTTACTAAGTAATCCTGCAAGATGCCAAATCATGTGACCAAGAAAAGTGCAAGCATAGATCAACAGGTACCACGGTGAACAAGAGACTCAGCGGTCTGTATACTGTGTATGATGAAAACATCTTCATCTCTAGCAAACAGTTTTTAGTGGCTAGAAAATCTGGCTTTTTTTTTTTTACATTTATAATGAAGTAAGAATTTTTTCCAAAAAAGATGATGAGGCTATAACTAAATGTTTCAATTTTTAAAGGCAAAATTAATGATCTTTTTTTTAAATTTCATTTTATGCAATTATCACATTTATTGGTAATCAATCTGACATTCAGCAGCAGTCAGATCCAATCAAAGAGCATTTAAACGATATTCTGGCAAGCATTTTATTTTAATATACAGATTTTTTTTAAATTTCATATGCAAGCATGTAATCTTTTGATTTCATCTGGTCGAGTTAATTTATAGGAAATACTAAAATTTCAGAATCTATACCTTTGGATGCATACATAGCCTCCCAGTTGAGTCAGTCACACTGCTTTTATTGGCTCCTGTTTTTACCACTCTGTCTACTTTGATTGTAATCAATTTAGCGATTGTGCCCACACAACTGTACCTTATTACACGTCTCACGCCCTACGTCAGCTTATCGACCAGGGTGGTTTGTGTTTTGTTTAAGCTTTTTAACAGCTGTCAATCTTAAACTGTGAATAAATCAGCATCATCTGATGAATATTGAATATAAAGCTATTTCAATTTATAATAATATAAATAAATAAACCAGAACAAGACATACAACAAATGCTAATGGATTACTATGGGTGAATGATACTGAAAAAGGATAATGAATAGCATGGTGGCCAAAAATAAAGGCCTACCACATGAAAAGCTGCTTTTTCAACCTTATCATCAATAAAAATGCATTATCCCAGATTTTTTTAAAAAAGAAAAAAAAAACATAATAAGGGATACAGCAGTTTGTTTATTTTGGCTTCTCTGCAGAGCTCTAGTGGAAACTTTTGTGATACACTTGCATTCTTTCAGAAAGCCAATGGAAAACCACCGCAACTGGTCATCTCCATGGTATTGTTCTCAGCCACAAATCTGCTAGACTACTAATGATGATGCTGCCTCCACTGCAAGCTAATTGTATGAATGATAAATTTACATCAAACCAAAAGCGCGATGCTATCGTGTTTATCCAATATTGTCTACTAATTTGAATAATTGTTAGTTCACGCTGAGCGTTTGCATAAATAATTATAAACCCCCTTATCGATTACTGCTATTGCTTTGTTTTGCAGATGAAAATGACGCCTAAAAATGAAATTCCATTTGAAACAAAGCTATCCATTATCCCCTTCGTAAAACAAGTTTCTCCCGACAGAAATTTGTGGAGAAAGTGGAGTTCCCCAAGGTGATGAGCAAATCACCATTTATAGAATGAAGTTAACTGGATCAGCCATAAACATAGAGGGCAGAAAAAAGAAAGAGAAGTACCACAGGATGGGAAGATAGGTTGCTGGTTCAAAAATCTAGAGTAAACCCTTTCCTGGCAGGTGACCAACTAGCTAACTGCTGAGCTGACTACCATTCCTCTACAAAAGGCACCATTTCAACCTCTACCACCAAAAGAAAGTCAAGGGAAGAAGTTGGATTAGCTGAGTAGCAGCTAGAAAGTCCTTGCTTAGATGCAAGTGATGTGAATTGACTGGACTAAACCACATCAGAACTACACCTTTGAGTAATGGTGCAACACAATGTAGTCGGGTGAAAGCTGGTTAGAAATATTTGTTTCTAAGCAACAACATATTAGAAGAAAGGCCAGAGAAAAGTACAAGATCTATATGTGCCCTTCAATTAATCATGGGGGGGTTCTCGCTGGTGACTTAATAAGGATTGATGGGATTCTCAAAAAGGGAGAATGGGTTTATAGTGCATCAAGATACTGATCCAAGCCACACTGCAACATTCAATACCTTGCTAGAATCAAGTGGGAAGCACTTCTTAAGCCATGGTTTGTCCAGTTCTGAACCCCATTGAACGTGTGGGATGAACTAGATTGAAAAGATAAGGTAAAGAGTCCAGCCAATGTCAGTCAGCAAGACGGGTAGGGGTATTTTACAAGGCAATAGTTTGTAAAGATACTGGTGTGCAGCAGTTGTTCCACATGAGAGGTGGTTGCTTTGATGAAGAAAGTTTGAAGTGGTACCAGATCTACAGTTTATGGTTTTTGTTCTGATACAGGTGTTTTTTTTTTTTTTATTAATTGTAGTGTTTTTTTCTCAAACACATTGCTCATAACTTTGAATGCAAGTGTACATGAACTAGAATATACTGGATCTTATATTTTCATTTGAACTTTTTTTTTAAATGCAAAATTACGGCATCTACAGAGGTCCTGTGAACTTGGAAGTAATGTTTGAGTGGTTTTGTCGAGTCAGAAGTACATTTTAACACTGCAACGCAATCAATCACCATAACATGATGTAATTTATTCTAGCCACTATAAATGTATGGACCATTGCAATCTGTTGTAGTTTTTTTTTTTTTTTTGCAGGAGCCTATCTGGTGGGTTATGAAGTCAGTGCCACTTAAGGCTGCTGCGAGATTTGCACTGGCAGCCATCCTTCAGGAACTTTACACTTTCTGCAGCTGGTTTATAGAAATTTTTTTTTGCCTCTGCTGCAACACAAGCCGTCTCCACAGTGCTAGTAGATCCAGCCCCATTTGTCTGTGGTCACCTCAATGCTTGGAAATTTAATGCTTCTTCTTCTTGGTTAAGTACAGACAAACCAAAAACTCCAGAGATCTCACTTCGTTCAAGTCTTACAGCCATCCGCCATCTTAGATGATTAGAATTAGCCATCAGATCAGGTATGTTGTATCAGACGAGAACCAATACTGCTCAATTTAAGAACTGTATTAGTAATTGTATTATTTACAGGCTATTTTTGATAAGCTTGTGATTAAAATACTCAGAAGTATTGTTTAATTTGTTAATTTTAATAACTATGCCAAATTTGGGTTTTTGTTTGCAAATTTTTCAAGAGTTCTTGTGGTTTCTGGACATCACCGCAGTAACTTGGACAAGGTTAACAGAATATTCTTTCTACTTCTGTAAAGCCCTTACAACAGTTTCACAGCAAAAGAAACTCAAAAGACTTTGGCGTAAGCAGTAACCCCACCACCAACCAATTCTAATTTACATAACAGATTTCTGGTTGGTTTCAGTGCTATGGCTGGAGTTACATAGCATCATCAGCAGTTCCTTCAGAGTTCGGTTGTTGGATGTAACCAGAATCCCTAATCATAACATGGGTGATACCAAATTTTCCAATAGATCTAACAAAAAACTGAATAATAATAATAATAATATGCAAAGCTTAAAATCCTGTCTCAGGTTTAAATATTCCAAATTCCATCACTCTGTTGCTACAGTTACAAATGAAAAGGAAAAGTATTTAGAGGTTATGATATATATCACCTTGGAGTTAACATGAGAATGCAAGTCTCTTTTCTATTGGTGTTACTTTCAAGTATCCAGTGCGTGTGTGGTGCTTCCATTATGCTGAGCATGTTGCTACTTAGCTGAAATAATTTCAATTTGGTGAAGGTATTAAGAGAAAAACAAAATAACTTTCTATTTTAATTAAAAATTAGGCTAATATTACTTAAATAAACAATCTATCATGTTGGGAATTCTGAGCCTACAATACCCTGGAGACAGACAGGTGTTGAAACATTTGAAGCTGATGATGATGATGATGATGAGAGGTTTGATTAATGCAAAAGATGGGCCACTAAACTTCCCCTGACAATTCATACAAATGATAAAATCTAAACTGTTTGTAATTTCTTCTTACCAGTCACCAATGAAGATGTGACAGAGCAACTGACCACCTTCACACAACTCCACACCATCTTTCGAAAGCTTAACTTGGAATAACAGTAAAACCTGTTTTGGGTAATCAAGAAACAGTTGATTCAGTGATAGAGCCACCTTTGCACCGAAATAGAAGTAAAAACAGCATGTTAAAATGGGTTTGATGTAGTATTCTCACGGGGATTTACAAACCTGTCTGAAACATGCTGCTGTTTGCCTTCAGTTAAAAGATATCATTTTACGCGATATATGTATTTTTTCTAGTCTCAAAAAAATCTGCAGAGTGATATTGTATTTAATGTCTCTAAATATAGAAACAGCGTATCTTTGATCCTTATCATAGTTTTTAATTTATTTGATGAAAAGGTTTCCATACTCTTTTCTTTTTTTTTTTTAAATCAAAGCTGCTATCATTATTTAAGTCATCCACGTACTCACCTTAGCATCTTCAAGGTAGGCAGCAATACCAATTTAGCATTGCTTCTTTTTTTGTTTTAGTTGCCCTCCCCCCACCTCTGCAAAAATCAGCCATTAAGCAGACTAAGTGCCAAATTATCTGCTGGCATCTTTAATAAAACCAGACCTTTTTTCTTTTTTTGCTGCCTTTGTTGGTGATGGTGCAATTACATTGTTCACCGATAATGCTGCTGATGACTGAGACTTTTAGAGTGCTGGTAAGAGGTAGAAACAGGCTGAGCATCACAGAAGCACACAACGCGAGTCATGCATGTGACAGAAGATACCCAACACGCGACTATTTGTTGGCTATAATCGAGTGACCCGCAGGTGGTAAACATGAGCCTGTCACTGATAGAACACGACCAGTAACTTTCTGCTAGCTTGATATTTACCATCTCAATTGTTACATTAAAATCTCTCAATTTTTTTTTCACATATTACCAATGAAAAAGAATTTTTTTGAAAAGTGATTCAAATTTTTTTTATTATTATTTGAAAGTACATAATGCTACAAATGTAAATCTGACTATAATACAAATATCAACATGCAGATGAACATATATATATATATATGTGTGTATATATATATAATTTTTTTTCCTTGGAATCCCCTAAGAGTACATAATTTTAAATATAATCTCTTGAAAATCACTTTCAAAATATCCGCAGCCAGCTGGAATTGGACAGAACGGCGAGAGAAAATTAATCTTCAAATGTTCTCTGATCTCTCATGCATGACAGCATAATTATAGCACAGTGGAATACTAGTCGAGCCTGTACAGTGGTTATTCCACGTAGTGAGAGTGCACACAGCTTGCCTACAGATTTCTAATTCTCGGGGTTTTTTTCCCTTCCTTCTTTTCATCTGGCCCTAATATAATAATACACACTAATATAGTGCACAATATTCCTTTAACTGTAAAAATAGTGAAACAAATTTCTTTCTCTGTGGACGTACATTTTGAAATTCTGTTTTAAAAAGCAAAGAAAAATCTTTACATTCAAGAGATAGAAATGAAGTATACATTATTAAAAGGAAAACAATAATATACAAGTCTAACTACTGGCACAGTATAAACAAGGAGTTTTCCTTCCTTACGTTAAAAACGATTTAACTTCAAAATTTCCCTTTCCAAGACACCAGCTTAAACCCCGACAAGAATTCACCACCTCAGCACACAAGACAGTCTTTTGGTACTTAGCTGTCCTCCAGCCTCGATGTCTGTTCCAGGGTGTGTGTGTGTCTACACTGCATCTTTGTCTCCTGCTGTCCGTCCTAGATTAGAATCGGCACAAGATCAGTATGTTAAACCAAGACTACTTGGGACACCAGTGTGTATCAGAAGAGAACTATTTAAACCAATTATAAGAATAAAAAATGTCCAGCTTAGTTTTGAACATACTCCTGCCCGCGGTTATTTAACAGATAAAGAAAAAAAAAAAAACTAAACCAATTCCAAGACTTGGTATCGGAAAAAATAACGAAAAACTGAGACAGAAATAAAATAGTCAAGCAAATATGGATACTGTTGTTGTCGTGTCTGCTGGTGTTCTGGATTGCTTGTGCATCTGTAACTGGGAAGAAAAAGGTCGGCTGCATGCCACAGATAAGTAGTACCTTGTGTATGTCACATATCAGTTTTGACCATTGTAAATGAAAATTAGCAGGAGGAGGAGGAGGCCAGGATGGAGTGGAAACCCACACGAGTGGACTGGTGAACCAGAACAAGACCACAAAACCATAGCTGTCATCAATTATGATCAAGCATGCTGTTACCAAATACCAAAATTGAAGATCAGTTAATTCATTAAATTATTAGGAAATTCTGTTAACAGTGACAGCCACATGCTGCTTTAAAAAAAAACAAACAAGCAGGATCAGTGTATTTTTCTCTGCACTTGGGGCTTCACATAACCCTCATTGGTTTTCTGTAAGCTTATCAAGTGTCAAAGCTGTATTCTTAGCACTGATAACAAGCACATTTTGCACACAATGTGGAATCTCCTTTTTTTTTATCTGCAAGAGATTTACTTCTCCATACCTTAATCTCATCTGACGGATGTACAGCGAGCCAGAACAATACTGATGCATTCCACCTGACAAATCCATGTAGCAACTACACATGTAATTTATTAACACTAGACCACTGTGTTATCTCCTGTGGATGCTTTCAAGGAATTAACGAAAATCATTTAAAGCTTTTTCAAAATATTTTATAAAAAGTGACTTAGGTGATTACAAAGTATCTATTAAAAAAACAAAAAAAGTTAATACCACAAACTATCTTTAAAAATGCAATATAAATTTATAAATTGATTTTCCTGAATGTAACAGCATCAGTTTCATTTCATTTGCTACCAGTGTGGAATGACTCAACTTTTTCTATAGGTAAACATACAATAACTATTAATCCTTAAAAATCAAGCTTACTTGTTTGTGGTTTTAATAAGCATAAAGAATGCCAAAATATAAGTGATAGAGAAAGCCAGTTTACTACACTTTGAATAGTATATTTAAACAAACTTTATGATTGAAGGGATGCAACTCCACTGGTCTTATTTCTTAGGTAGCCAGAAACAAAATACCTACCAACCAATGACAACTTTAGTAGTTTTATCACTTTAAGAAGTAATGAGGATGGAATAAATAATTTGATATAAAAGCAAAAGACAAGAACTGCCAGAGCCAGTCATAGTTAGAAAAGAAGTCCACACAATGAATTGGGAGCAGCAGGTGAGTGTGTACAGTGTACTTGCTTAGGACCATTCACCAAAAGATCCTCTGTATTGTAGCACAATGGTTTCTCTCTGGTGTCCTCCTTTCCCCACTGGTTGGAGACATTCAGCCTGCACTACACGTTTCTTGAACGCCCGCAAAAAAACAACAAACAAACAAACCTGTTTGGTCAGTTCTAGGCACGTGAAAGACTACACCAAAGATGCTTTTGTTAATATTTGAACATATCAAATATAAATACCATCTAATTTCTAAGAGATTAGAAATTGAAAGCATGTCTGTGATACGAGAGATTAAGAGGTAAACTAGAGATGGCAGATTTTTTTTTTACAAATGAAATTGTTTAAATTTAAGCTACTAAAATGACGCAGAATTGGTGTTTTACAAATTCTTAGAAAGACCATGGAATTGAGCGGGGAGGGGAGAAAATTCGTCCATGTATTTGCTCTCAATGAAACAAAAGTTTGCACTGATGGTCTGAAGTCTTTTTCTTTGCAGATCTATAGCTAAGTCCCTGATTTTTAAAAACTAGGGAACATAAAAGTAAATAAAGCACAGGTGCACATCTGGTGATGAAACTAGAATTTGTCAGTAGGGTTTTTAAAGAGCTTACGAAGAATAACTAAAATTGTTACAAATTGGGAACTCAGTTGCACATCCCCTTTATCTGCCAAATTTCAAGATACCAAAATAGGTTTTGCATGAAAGAAATCTCCCCATCCATAGAAGCTAAGAAATTACATTTTAGATATCAGAAAGTCTCTTTTTCACTAATAAGAGACTATGCTGTTAAACTGCTTAAAACTCTGAATATCAGGAATTATATTAATGGCCATTTCTCTTTCCTTGGATACCCACCCTCCTTGTAACTAAAATAAACAAGGGTTCACTGCTTGATCTTGCAAGGAAACTGACTGTTTTTAAAATCCTCCCACAAATGACTTGCTTTTTTTCCTTGCAGAAAATAGGGGACATTTTTGGGCATTTCTCATCACATTATTAATAGTTATAAAACTAATTTAATGAACTTGTTTCCATGACAATGGCAACAGGAAATTGAAACAGGCCCATTAATTAATTCTATAACTATTAGTAAGGGTGATGGTCAAACCTCTGTAAATAATGCCTAACCAATACCTTTCTGTTGATTGTCTTCCCTTGAATCTATTATAGTACAGATCTAGGTGTGAAGTAAGTATGATGAGAAATCTGTTGATAGCTTAGATTTCTTTCCTTTGCTTCCAAAGATACCACATTTTTTCAACATATAAGTCAAAAAGAGGGAGAGTTAGGACTTCGACTTATACTCCAAATCAACTTATCCAATGGATAGTCACTGAAAAGTTTAAAATGATGTGTTGTTTTCTGAAATAGACTGTAGAATTGTTCATTTGAAATGGACTACAGAAATTACAGAATGTTTGGAAATTAGGTAAGCAATTTCACCATCAATCCACATGAAATTATCCAATCAATAACAAGCAGATGCTCTCGACATATATTCAATCTGTCCTTTTCGCTCTTAATTTTGCATAAATAGCCCCCCCCCAAACAAATTCTCTACCTCCATCTTAAAATGCCCCCTGTAAAGTCACGGAAGTTGTGTGGCAGCTTTTAAATTGGGAGTTAAGTCTGCTGACAAAAAATATTGTTGTAATATGGTCACACAACTGGAAATACAGTGTCAATGAGAAGTGTGCTACAAACTGGTGTAAAGCAGAGAATACATTATGGACTATAAATAGAACCAAGACAACAAATAAAGGATGCAAAGCTAGGTGGATTAACATTTAAGGATAAGATAAGTTGGGAGAATGTGCCAATACAACATGCCATGGACTTAGCACTGTACAGCTGAGACTTAAGGGCAAACAAATCACGACTGATGATTGCTGCCTTTACATTTTAATTTATCTTTCTTTCGATGATGTACAGTATTCACCAAGGTGATTTCCCTCAGAGGTGTGTACCATATTATCCAATCAGAGAACAGCTAAGCATGCTTGCCTCCATGTTAGTCTAGCTATAAACCCCAAATGTTGAACCTGAAACAGAGCTAAATATCAACTCATGTTACCAGAAATAAAATAGTGTTAAATTTATAAATTTGAATGTGTTGTAATATCTCAAGATCAGATGAGTGTCTAAGACGGATAAAACAGACAAGTTTGGCTTTTTAAAGCAGGCAATTCAACAAAGCAGAAATGACACAGGATCACCTGATGTCATGCAGTGACTAAAAGTAGACGAAGCTTTTGACACCAGAACAAATAGTGTTTGCAATCTTTTTCAAATCTCTCTCCTCAATGACAAACACAATAAAAACTATTCCAACACCCCATTCATCTGAAAAATCATGTCACAAAGTAGTTCAATGATATGCCCAAGCAGCTCATTAATATTCATGAGTCCAGAAGTACCCTAGAAAGCAATGCAATGTGAAATTGTTATGAAGGATTAGAAGTATTGCTTTGATTGGTAGAAAGTTTGGAGTTAATCTAGCATCATCTTATACTACAGCTTAATTTAAATATGAACGAAGGAAAGAAATATAGGAAAATTAGCCAATTCAACCTATAAACTGAAAAATTACAGTAAATGAAGTATTTTTATTTTAAAAAAATTTGGTAAGAAAAATTTTAATTTTTTTTTCCAGCTTCAAATAAATTAGAGAAGGCAAAACTGCAAAAAAAAACAAACAAACAAGTGGAAAATAAAATAAAATACAGCAAATACAGAATTTCAGAACATTTAGAGAACTTCAGATTTTTAAAAAAGTTTTTCTTTTTCAAATGTTCATTATTTTTGCACTATTTTTGTTTGATTGACAACGCGAGACATTGATGGGAGGGTTAGGGGAGAAAAACATCAATTTTTGTCACATTCTTGCTTTAAAATATTTTTTTTTTAGATGTCTTTATTCTCCTCCCCTTAAAAAAAAAATGACGATGGTGATGTACCAAGGTGCCATCCCCTGTTCAGGTGTGCAGTCTCAGGATCTGTGATTTATAAACTCTTCTCCGCGCTGTTCTGAACACACACAAACAAAATACTGTTTTAGAGTTGTTTTTTTGTTTGTTTTTTTAAAATTAAGGAGATGAAATGGATGAAAGAATGGAAGCCATCCTAGTCTGTGGGTGGGAAGGAATGTTGGACAAATGAAATGCTTAGCCTAAACGCTTTCCTGAGAAATTCTGATTTTCATCACTCATTTCATTGTAATCATCAGATAGATCATCTGGACCGCCGCCGACCTTCTGTAATCCGGAGGCATTTTTGAGCTGCCCAACCCGCCGAAGAAAGAGGTCCTTTGCAAAACGATACAACAGGATGTCAAGCTTGTTTAGTTCCATGATTTTCACCATTTGTAACTTGGAGACATTCACCTGGCTGCTGTGGGTAGAGCTGAACTGAACAAAGTTCTCACTGAACCTCAGGCCAAATGTGTCCTCAAAGAGGACCTGTGAGAAATGCTGGTACTCTGTCAGTCCGAAATAGGACATGTTTTTGAGGTTTTCCATTGCACTCTTCAGCAATTCTGCATCTCTCTCTCTCGACGTCATGCCTGTTGTGTTGTAGCAGTTCACCCTGCTCAGGTTGGCGAGCATGCGCACTTGGCGGTTTGGTGCAAGGTTATGCTTGCACATCATAAAGTCATTAAGGGTCACGTCCTTCCAGTTTTCTTCTGAGAAGCAGAAGGGAACCTCCTTCAGAGTTGCTTGTCGGCCATTGCATTTAAGCAAAGCAGCTTTCCACGTTGCTCCTCTCTGAACATGCTTCCACTCGCTAATATACCGCTGGACAGGGTTTCTCAAGATGGTGACGTAGTGGTAACTGTGAAAGTAAATAAATTTTTAAAAAAAGAGAAAAAAATGCACGTTTCAAGAAAATACGTAATAAATTATTAACTGCAAATCATAAACAAAAACATTACACGTTTGGTAAAAGTTACTATGCATAGCTGATGCAACACAGGCAAACCCATACCTCTGGGGCTTAAAAATAATTCTAATGAGTAGGATTTGGGTAACCTGCTTTCCGATAGCAAAACATGGAAAATAGGTCCCTCATCCCCAACCACCATATTTTTATTAAGGCGTCCTTTTATGTGAGATAACCTAAACAGATTATTTAACTGTGCTGAGATCCCTTTTAACTGTCTAAATAGCTGGTGCCATTACTCTCATTTCTTAGACTGGACACTGCTCAGAAACGAGTAGTAACGTTTCAGTTCAAGGGCCCCACCACACAGAACCCCATCTGGGTAAAACAGCAATTGTTGCTTCGATAATCAGTATAAACCCAAAGTACTCTTGCGTCATGCCACTCGTTCCATAAATGGTGAACATCGGCCTGCCTTCTGGAAAAGGTCACAAGATACAGGCATGAAAATCAAATGGACGATGACAAGATTCCGTTGACTACACGAAAACTGCAACCAGATTTATAGTCTTGGAAGATAAGCTAAAAAACTTCAAGAACAGTTCTGAGCGAACTTGGTTTCATGTTTCTATCTTTTCATAGCTGAAAAAGAACAGTATTTTAAATGTGTAAGAACTGCATTCATTTAGTGTGACTTCCTTACCTATATCCCAGGTTTTCATAAATGAAAAAGCTCTTCACAACCATCATCATTGGAAGTTGTGCTCGCCTAAACTTGATGAGGTTTGCTTCAAGGATGAGATACATGCGTATGAGAATCAAATTCATTATGGCGCCATCACTTCACTTATATGCTATAGGAAGGGGGGAGAAGTTCTACAAAGTAAAAAAATAGTTAAGAGGGATGTTATGCATCGATTGTGTTTATTGACTGATATGTACGTTAATTTCTAAATAAGAGATTAAAAAAAAATTGAAGCTACATTTCTTATTATTTTTGCTGTTCTTTACAGTGAGTTGATCAGATGAAATGTCAGAATACTCCAAACTTTGGATAGATAATGTGTCCGACCATTATTGTAAGCCTGGTTGGAATATTATCTTAAATACTTTTGAACACCAAAGTGTGAGACTAAAATTTTATGACTTAATGTTTTTTTATGTTATCAATTTTTTCTCATTAGCAAGAAGTTTTAATACCTGTTATTTTTTTTTTCACATTGTGTCAGTTTCCTCATTGTAATTTAATTTACTCGTGGTTTCCTCCTTTTCCCCAGAATGAATGACGACAAATGGTTTGGAAGTTTTCTTAGTCAGTATGTTCAGCAATAAACTAATAAGTTTCGATTTCTTGCAGATGGACACATTTAGTTATAAAATTCAGCTAACAAAGAAAGATTGTATCGTGACGTCCACATCAAAGAGAGAGAGAGAGAGGAAACTAGTTTTCCAAATTGTGAAGCCAAAGCAGCAAGATGCATAAGAGATACTGAAAAACTATGATGCAATTTTATAGTCTGAAGTTGGTTTATATTATCGTTCAGAAGATGAAGTAGATTTGAATGTACATAAAATGAACAGGACAAGAAAGCGGGGATGATAACAATCAGAAATTTAAGAACTTGGATGAGGTAATGAATGAAAAGAATTATGATCAATATATGCTATTTTACATGACTTGATAATTATTTTTTTACTTCAGAAGCCTTCTATCGTTTCTGTAACAAGCCTTATAGGGGGCACAAAAGGGCTCCTTAGACATTCTGAAAACTGTCATTCAAGACTTAGTGTTTTTTTTCTATTGGTTGTCCCTAAATATGATAACATCAATTTATTCGATATTTTCATATATAATAAAATTTAAGGAATAAATTTATGAAAGAGTGCTCTGCCATCTTTTTCATAATCCTATTTGGCAAATTTAACTATGATTTCTTCTCAGCCTTCTCTGGCTAAGGCAGCGTGGCTACGGGGCATCATGTCCTTAGCCTTCCATTTGGGGTACAACCAGGTGCCATGTCCTTTTTTGGGTGTGGTCACTGGGAGTCGGCCCTGGTAGGGAGAAGGCCTTTCCACTGTGAGTTATCCACAGTCGAAAAGTCCTCTGTTCGAAAGGGTGGAGGCAAGGGATGCTTTTACCCTGGCCCACTGTCTGGTCGAGAAGGCTAGGCATTAGCTCGGACCATTTACGGACCAAGCGCACCGAGGCATTTTTCCCTGAGGGTTTCGGCTGGGGAAGCGATCACTCTAAACGGAGTCCGCTCCACCCTTGAAGCATTTTCACTTCCATAACACGGGACACTTTAGCATCCCTAACTCTGGTCGCTTGCGGCCAGCTACACGAGGTGCTTTGCTCCATTAGAGGTTTCGGCCTCTCCCATACCCTTCTCAGAGATAAACACACATACCACCACAAAAAAAAGACCAAGGCTCACACTCTGACCAGGCTTGGTCTCTTACTCCAGGGGCTTGTACTGAAAGCCTCCCAGTTGAGGAGCAATCACTCACATAGCCCTCAACTTCAGGCAGGACACTTTGCCATAGATATGGAGCCTCATGGGGCTCCACCATAAACTAAACCTTTGGCTCCAGTCCCCGCTCCTGCTCTGAAAGAAGCAATATGTGCATATCTCCAAACACCCTTAGGAACCATGCTCCACAAACAAACAAAAACATTTACATTTTGGCACTTAATTTCCTTTTTTTTTCACCTTTGTCTGTATTACATTATTATATTTATTCTTATAAAACATAATTGAGCATAACAGTTTACTCCCATAAAATTTGATCAAGAAGTCATTGCTGTTGAAGGTAATTTCAAAAACTTGTATTTTCCACTATTTTTGTATCCTCCATCAGAAAAAGTGCCAGAAAAATTTGCGTTTTTTTTTTACCATTTTTTGGTTTTACAAGTCAGTACGTGTGCCTGCATTCATGCAAAATTTCGGTCTCATACTGCATCTCAATCAAAAATTACGGTAGGAGGCTTTTTCTGCCAACCCCAACCCGAATAAGGAATTCAAAAAGGGCTTAACCAGGATAGAGTTAATTTATCAAATTTTACTAATAAATAGCATACGATTATATATTGTTTACAGCTTGACATCTCAATACTGTGTGCGTTAGAATATAATCTGTCAAATTAACCAATGAGTTACATGAAGTAGACTGCAATTTGTACACACAAACATTTTACATAGAACTTTGCAGAAAAAAAAAGAAAGCAAAAAAATCTCTCTTGATAAGACAAAAATGGTTTTTTTTAAAAGCATTATTCACCAAGGAGAACTGCTATTTCCAGTGATCTCATGATTGTCAGTTGATTCAGAACTCTTAAACGGTTCGTATGACAAAGATTCAATCCACCAGCTGAAAAATCTCTTTCCAATCAATGACAGAAAAAAAAAACCTTACTGTGCAGAATGCATCCAAACCTAGCACGAGACCAATACTTCCGATCTTTTAACGACGACTTAAAACTTGATAATTAGTAGATTTTCAGTATCTTTCCTTTTAAAGAAAAAAAAACTCAGTACCTTTCCAGAGGATGTAGTCAAATTGAAACCTTTTTTTTTTTTTTTTGCTTATTTAATGTGAAGCAATAATAAATAATCTCTTTAAACTTCATGGCTGGGCAAAAATAATTTTCAAATTTCTATAAAACAAAAATCTAATACACAAACTCCTCATTTCTGCATCTCATTCCAAATATCAAAGCCAGGATGAAAATGATTGACATTCTGACAGGAACCTAGCAACATATGGAAGCTGCTTTCACTTTTCTTTTACATAATAAAATTTAAACTGTAATTTTTCTTCCCTGCGGTTTACTGATTATAACCAAAGCTGATATTAGCAGAGTGCATTTTCATGCTTAAAGTAGTTGTGTGTTTGATGTGAACCCAGTTTATAATTTAGGGAACCTTCCTATAATAAAATGCTACAAAACTCATTACCTACAAGTCAAATGCCAGCCAATCTTGAAAATTTGTCTCTAACCCAATTTTTTTTCTTCTTTGGTTCATTTTCTCTCCCCCCCCCCCCAACCACCATGTGATATTGATTTGATGGATAAAATGGCTGGAAGCAATTTGCAATGATCATATCCTGAAACATTTCTGCAGCACTGCACTGTGGGAAGGTTTCCAGATTACCAGTGGCTAAAACCCAGATTGCGCACATGGCTGCTTTGGTTTCTGGGCTCAATGTTTTAGAAATTACTTCATATGTAATTCGAGGAATGAAAATTTTCTTGATCTAACAACTTCAAATGATTTTTACAGCAACAGCATGCTAACAGTTATGGAGAGCCGAGTCCACGGACCACTGAGCCATGCAACTTAAGTCTGAAAATGGCATAGCTGTTACCCCTGGACATACCTTGAACTTTGATCAGGTCTAAAACTAATACAGCGCTAAAACAAACTACTGTGTTAATATCTGTCATTTATTGTAAGCTATGCCACATTCTTATTTCAGTATTAAACAAAAAAAAAAAAAGAGAGCCCAATTCAAATAAAAAATATCTGAAGCTAACATGTCACTACAATTTAAGATATTCATGTAATCCAGAGTAAAAAAGATGACAAATACAAGAGCAGAATTAATCAACAGACATGGCACCCTGAATACAGTACATTATGAAATGCTCTGCAGAAAGTGGTGTAATAACTACATCCCATAATGAAATCCATACTGCAGCACAAAGGGGCTTATAAAGCAAGTAATGTTACAAGTGCAACACATAAGGAAATTACCGAAGAACATACTGTTACAACTACAGTAGATATTAAAACAACTTCAGTGGTAAATCTGTTTTTGTTTGACAATTTTTTTCATGGCTATACTTCAGCTCTGAGAGATATCAGCTGGGTTTCCCTTTTCTTGGCACCCAACCCAGGACTTTCCAATAACAATTATGATCCGAAGGAAGGAAATATCATCAACAATCCCACCCCTATCTTTACAAGGTGTCCTAGAGATTTTTCTTTCCTGGTTATGCCAGGAACCTGTATTGATTTCTTGGCTAACCATGTGGAATTGTGGCATCTATTTTTTTGCAAAAGCCATTCTAGCATTCTGCTCACAGACTTGATTTCCAACTGTTGCATGTCCATGTTTACTGACATGATTTAGTGAGAAAGGTAAATGTTTGCTGGCACCAGAAAAACTCATCTGGTTGACTTCTGGGATGTAGCCATAAAAATATATTAGCCAAAAACAGAAAGGCCACCTGATAATCAAAGCCTTTAAAAAAATAAATAAATAAAACACCAGGGTGGCTAAGTAGGTAATTTCTTTTCAGATATCTGAACAAAAAAAGGTGACAAATAAAATTTATGTAAGATCTTGTCTTTCAAATAATTATTTAAAAAAAAATTTTTTTTTAAACTTTTTTGAAGTATTCACAAGACACCTGTGCTCAGATCTGTCATTCGTATTGCTTATTTTCCTTTGTAGACAACCCAGTCTCAACCTTGTTGCAATAAATCTTTCTGTAACTGCAAACAAAATGTGCTGATGATTTCCAACAAATTACATTTGAATTCATAAAAAAAAAAAAAAAGTCCAACCATACTAAAGGAAAAGAGAAAACCCAGGGTCAGTGCCCTGAATCAAAGATCTGTCGGGCTCCTAGGGATGCATCAAATTCATTCTCCTTGATGGAGAATTAATTGCTAACAATCAAGATTAGCTGCCTACACATACCGAACTCAAATAATAAAAATTACCATTCTCGACCTGTTCACACTATTTTAGCTTCCAAAACTGAGCAACATTCATCTCTCTTAACAAATTTACTTCTCTCAGGTTAATTGAAACAAAATTCCAAATTGAGTGTCTTAAATCCACAACCCACCTGTTGTTTTTCAAAAACATTATATTCCTCCCTCTCTATTATTCATTCCTCCTTTTGCTTTGCTAAAGATGAAAGATCTGGCAAATACAGATCTCCCACAAAAAAACAAAAACATTTCACCTTTAAATACACAGCACATAGAGGGTCCTCCTCTCTAAATAGAAAGTAAACAACAGTTATATTGACAGAAGAAAGGTAAATCACCATTCATTATACAGAAAAAGAAAATTTAAAGCTTTGGAATTTTTGTTTAAACTGCATAATCTTAAGGAAAATTTTCAAAAAATAAGACAAAGGAACAGGAAAGATGTTGAAGTTCTAAGCAAACGTGAGGGCAATCAAGTGAAAAAAAGGAAAAAAATATTCTAATCATTTTCATGAATTTTCCAAATCTAACAAGACATCCAAGGAAAAAATCAGGTCCATCATATACATGAATAGTTAACCTAATCAGTTTCTCTGCACTATATTCACAATAGGAAAAATTTTACAAACCAAACAAAAGAAGCAGCATGCAGAATAGTTTGTCAACAGAACACATTAAGAAATACTGGCATTGGTAAAGGCAAACCCTAAGAGCAAAATGCAGAGTTTATAAGTTAATAAAGAAGATGGTCAAAACAGATTATCGGTATAATCAATCTCATCTGTGAAAGTTTTAGCTATGCTTTAACTAAACCATTTAAGTGAATCGATACAGGTAAATTCCAAGAGTGATGAGAGCCATCCTAGAAATTACAGAAATCTATTTAACATCAGCAGTAGAGAAAGGGAGGGAGGAAGAGAGAGAAGGAAGTTATCAAGCAGGCTAAGAAATGAAAATAAATACTGACATGGTAGACTTTTTAGTGGATAGAGAAGCATGACCAAGAACTAGTAAAGTTGGTATAAAGGCTGTCACTGTTGCACATCAGGAATTAGCACTGTAACCCATAATGTTCTAAATATTTATTAATGATTATTTATCATAGAATTGTGAAGAGACTTGCTATGAACAAAATACATGGTTAGTGTGTAAATTTACATAGCAGATGTTTTAAAGCACCTATACATCAATGTATAAGTTTGTAAGTCAGGAGGCAATTTGATACAGCAGACATGTGTGTATGTACACATATATGTATAAATAAATATAACATATACACACACACATGAGAGAAACAAAGGATAAATGAATCTGAGTAGCATCATACTACTAAATTTAAAATAAGAACTCCATATCTTTGTTGGAAAAAAAATTCAATTTAATTCAAACTAACTTAAAAACAGAAAATGTATTATTTCACATCATAGAGTAATTAGGCCATCCTTACTTTTGTGATGTCTGTGTTTTATATGTTGGAAAAAATTCAAAAGCTTATCTATTTTGTTGCAGGCATAATGGAATCTCTTGAGAACTGATCATTTAGAGAAATTAGGATTATCAGCAAGTCTGATAAGAACAGCATCTGAGGAACTAGTTTTTTTTTAGGCATTTTAAAATGTTGAATAGATTTGAGAATACAGATTTAGATTTTATTTTTTAAAACTAAATATTACAGGAAGACATAGTAGTAGATTAGATATTGCTAAACCTTTTAATTTTTTTTCTTTCATAGAAATAAGATCTACAACCCATTTAGCATTTTACAAAAGTATAGGATTCATTAAATCTATTTGAAAATGTACTTGGGGAATCATTCACATACCTCGTAACCAGCGGGATATACATAGTTGTAGCCTGAAAGATCATGCCATGTTCATGCACTCCCCGTAGTGATTCACAGGATGATATCACAACCGTGTCCAACGATTTGTTTTTTAACTCACAGCCAGACTGCAGGGTTTTTTGGCTGGCAAAAAAATGTATCATACCCATCTCTTTATCAGTGTTCCATAGCATTGATTTTTACCTGCAAGGCACAGTCCTCTTCTAAACCAGGGTTGGACATTTTCTATTTTTGTCCTGCAGGCCCATGGGCTATGTGGGTGGTAAAGTGTTAAGCTTAATCCAGCTACGTCCCAGTCCCCACATAACTTTTTGTTGCATGTGTTAGGATTTTCAAATTACTTTTGGCAAACAATCACTAGGTTTGTGGATGAGGGTAATGGACTTGATCAACCTTGATCACGTGATGTACATGGCAAGTAAAAAAACAAAAACAAAACCAAACTTTTTTTAAAATCACAAAATACATTTGGGGGGGTGACACCTTAATTGAAAGTTTGAATTTAAATTTGGCTTTTGTTACATTGCGTTCTTCCACATTATATAGCTGTTTATTATATACTAAGTGCAATCAGAAAAACTGGTTTGTCAGGTTTGATAAGTTGGCATAGGGTGATGTTGTGAAGAGCGTAACATTTTTAATACATGGGAAACACAGCTTAAGTCAGTTTCTCTTTGCTTTTGATGAGAAAGAATACATCTGGTCAACAGTTATAACTAAATTAATTGGTGTAGGCTGCTTTGCTATAAATTTTAGGACATAACTCCTAAATTGATTCTTGTTCTCGACACACACACACCTTTGACTTTTACTAGAAATTTCACATACAACAAAATCACAGACTTCCTTCCTGCTCTTGACATTAGTTTAAGATGCTATCACTAATTGCATTCCACGAACTTCCTTCCTGTCATTTTGGCTGTACACTAAGAAACAGTCCCTTCTCTTCCTTTTTTCGGTGGGAGGATCAGATCCGAGAATCCTATATATATAATATAATAAAATCACAGGGCAGAATACGTACTTTCTTGGTGGGACTGGGACTGGGGGAGTTAGATCCCAGAATCCTACACATGACCAAAAATCACGCAGGGCAGGCAGAATACGTACTTTCTTGGTGGGACTGGGGGAGTTAGATCCCAGAATCCTACACATGACCAAAAAATCACACAGGGCAGGCAGAATACGTACTTTCAGGGAGGGGGTGGGGGTGGGACTGGGGGAGTTAGATCCCAGAATCCTACACATGACCAAAAATCACACAGGGCAGGCAGAATACGTACTTTCTGGGAGGGGGTGGGGTGGGACTGGGGGAGTTAGATCCCAGAATCCTACACATGACCAAAAATCACACAGGGCAGGCAGAATACGTACTTTCTGGGAGGGGGTGGGGTGGGACTGGGGGAGTTAGATCCCAGAATCCTACACATGACCAAAAATCACACAGGGCAGGCAGAATACGTACTTTCAGGGAGGGGGTGGGGGTGGGACTGGGGGAGTTAGATCCCAGAATCCTACACATGACCAAAAATCACACAGGGCAGGCAGAATACGTACTTTCAGGGTGGGACTGGGACTGGGGGAGTTAGATCCCAGAATCCTACGCATGACCAAAAATCACACAGGGCAGGCAGAATACGTACTTTCAGGGTGGGACTGGGACTGGGGGAGTTAGATCCCAGAATCCTACACATGACCAAAAATCACACAGGGCAGGCAGAATACGTACTTTCTGGGAGGGGGTGGGGGTGGGACTGGGGGAGTTAGATCCCAGAATCCTACGCATGACCAAAAATCACACAGGGCAGGCAGAATACGTACTTTCTGGGAGGGGGTGGGGGTGGGACTGGGGGAGTTAGATCCCAGAATCCTACACATGACCAAAAATCACACAGGGCAGGCAGAATACGTACTTTCTGGGTCTCTTCCTCCCCTCCTTCTCATTCAGCACATCGTCCACACAGTTCTTCATCTCCGTCCAGTCGGCGTGGAGGCCACAAATCCAGCCGGTGGAGTACCTGCTGAACAGCCAGATGGTGTTGCTCTTGGTCCTGCAGCTGCACCTCTTGCGGCCTCTGAAGCAGGTGCAGGGCGGCTCCACCTTCAGGTGCCGGACCAGGTGCTTTCCGAACGTGGAGCCGCCCGTCTTCTGTATGTGGAGGAACACCACGACGTCCTCGGCCTCCAAGTCCAGGCTGTACCTTCGGGGCCCGGCGTCACCCGGCGCGGGGGGCCAGGAGGCGGTGCCCCCGCGGCGGGGCAGGGCGTAGGCCTCGCCCTCGTGGGGCCCGGAGGAGGGTCTCCACCGCGCGAGGTCGTAGAGCTCGGACTGCGAGAGGTATCCGAGCAGGACGATGCCCAGGACGACGAGGAGCACCAGGGCCAGGAAGAGGGCCTTGCACGCGGTCCCGCTCTTTCTGTCCTCGCACCCGAGCCATCTTCGCATGTTGTCCCCTCGGAATTTCAGGGCCTCGAGCGCCGAGCGAACGTCATCGACTTTCATGGGATCATTCGAACGGGCGAACCTCGAGTGCGCCGCAGCATCGATTCCTCCCTCCTTCCTGGATCAGCAAATGCGCGTGTGTCCTACGTCATCGTTTCGAGGGTTCCCTCCCAGGAAGCGGTGCTCGCGAAAAACCTCAGTGTGGACCCGGAACTCGGACTTCTCCCCCCCTGTCAGTACCTGGTCCTCGCGTTAGACATCTGTAACCCGGCCCCTTCACCAGTTCTTTCTCTATCCTTCCGAAGCCCCTTTATAGCATCAGTCATTTCCGGCCACCCCTGAGATACTGTAAACACACACACGGGCACCGGGTCGGCTACAGATGTTGCTGAGCAAAGCCTCAAGTATCATCAGTGGTGCTAAAACAAAAGGAACAGGAACCACAGGGGCTTGGGTAGCCAGTCTCTGGTTCTTAGATGATAATTAATTGGGAAGGGTCCGGGTTAGGGAGAAAATGTAAGAGAGTTTCAAACAAAGTAGTTTATGCTCTTTTCTTAAATAATATTAGTAAATAATATTAGTAAATAATAATAGTAAAAATAATAATAATAATAATAATAATAATAATATAATAATAATAATAATAATAATAATAATAATAATAATAATAATAATTCAAAATGTACAGTTATGGAAAATAAACTTTCTAAATAACCACAATTTAAGAAACATCCGTCTGAAGCTCTTGCTTTTATGAGCAACGATAACGTTCTTAATAAAAGATACCATCCCATCCCAACCCACTCACAAAGCACCTTTGTTTGGCAAGTATTTCACCATAATGAATAGCATGGAAACTGCAGGTATTAATAAGTAATTATCTGAAGAGATTCAAGTGAAAGGTCTGCACCTTCGAAACTGCTTACAGCACACATGCTGACACAAGAATTTAACAAAACAATACACTTCAGAGGCCGAAGAAAGCTGCTGTTTTCAAAGATGTTTGAAGAGGTAATGCTATACCAAAGGTTTGTGTGTGTGTGTGTGCGTGTGTAATGCCCCAACCCATTACTGAACAATAAGTGTGATATTTTTTTTTTGCTTTTTCAGTAACAATTGAAAATGCAGATCATAAACTCTAGTGGTGAACATCTTTCAGCCAGTTTATTGGCTTTAGTAGCATCACATTGTGGAGACTTTAAAAAAATTATTGAGTAGTAGAAACTTTTCAGTTGTCGTTCACACTCAGTTTAATTTGAGGCCTGCTATTTTTAAAAAAGAAATTGGGTAAGCACATCTTTAACTCAAGAGTAGTTGGACCGGGTTCTACTATGAAGTGTCAAACTAATATTAAAGTGAAACTTCCATGGAGAAAAGTTTTTTTTTTTATCATAGTTAAGTTTTAAATGGAATAATCAACTGAGTTTGAAAAATAAGTACCCATATATTTGGTCCAGGGATATCACAAGCTGCAGAAAACTCAGCGTCTAGAGATGAAGCATCTTGTGCCCAGTCATGTATTAGAAGCTCCAACTGAGAGGAAACCGTCTGTTTTCTTTGGTATTCACAAGAAATCCTGGTGTATCAAATCAAGATAAGTTACCTGCTGTATAATGAATGCAGCAGAGAGAAAACTCAAATATACAGATAAGGCTAGATGGCTTGCATTCTTTTGCCCCACTAATTTAAGAAAAGAAGGTGTTTTCTGATTTTATATTTGACAGGAGTAAAAATGAATATCCTCGTCACCTATAAATGGCAACCAACAACCAAACCAAGTAGATATAACCAGCCCCTAACAACGACACAGGAAACAAACTCTGTGCATTTTAGAAGTTTCATCAGACAAACAACAACAAACTAAGTTACACCAAGTTAATTTGCTTTAAATAACCACTTTTAAGTAATAGTGTAAAAATAATAATAATAATAATAATAATAATAATAATAATAATAATAATAATAGATTAGAGAATCCAATTGGTGAAGTTTCTGCCATATAACAATAACAAAGAGAAAATTAAAGTTAGGGTTTTGCAAGCTCATATAATGTTTAATTCTGTTGAAGGGGTGGTGTCTGTTCTTTTTTTGGGTTGTAAATGTAAATAAATAACAAATTGCATGGTCACGAGTTTAGTGTTGGTGGAAAAAAATCATTGTTTGGAAATCACTGAGTGAAAATTAGTCTGTAATTCAACTTTAATGACTGGTACAAAGAACCAAAAGATAGTATTTACAAAATGCATACTATTTCATATTTTACATTACATAAACATCATAAAAAAGACAGCATCTGAGTTTTTTCATAGCAGTCATTAATTAAAAAATGAAGTAATGGTGAGTTGTTTCCAATAAAATGCAAGGAAAACCCAGTGTTGTATGTTATGTCAATTTTCTAGTAAACCTATATAAACGTTAATTTCAAAGCAGCAGCTTTAGAAGAAACCCTACCCCAGCCAAGTGCTTTTTGCTTTTCAAAGTATCTCTAATGAAAATATGATGAAGATCACCAAATGAACAACATAGATGTCAAAAAGAATTCAATACTTTCTTGTTTCTGCTTGAAAATTACACATTCTGATCATATGAAAAAAACTTGCTCACTGTAAATTGGTGAAACCGGTCGGCTATTGATAGAGAGCAGCTTAATCAACATGAGTTCATTCCCTTTGCGTCATTCTTATTTGACCCCTGTTTCTCTTGTACAGATCCAAAAGAAATTTTTATTGATCTAATGATTTGGGTTGAGATTGCGCAGCCATTAGCTGGCTTGATCTTACTAGTAAGAGCAATTCCATAGATTACTATCAATGCGACATTAACATATGTCTAAAGTACTAAGTGGATAACCTAATAAAGTAGTTAATATTAGTTCAATGTAAAAAAAAAATGTAGTTATTCATATTTGTTTCAATTCTTCAACAAACAGATGCACTATTGAATTTTCATGTGTCATTTTTAGCATTCTCTTCTTCTTAAAAAAATAAAACAATGTAATATATAAATTCTTTAACCTTAAATGGATGGCCAGTCATCAATGATAGACTACTATCATGTTTAAGGACCTGAATTCAAATCCCAGTTAGTGCCAACTCTGCTGAACATACATTCCTGGTGTGATTTCTTCCCACTCTTCTTCACCGGCCAGTCATGTGGGTTTCTGAAGAGAACTCCTCTTGTGGGGTATTCTGGTACATGTTTTTGAGATTCACTGAAGAATTCTTGATTGGCCTAGACCAGGGGTCGGCAATTGGTGGCCCGCGGACCGCAGTCTTTTCTTAAAAAAGTCGTCATTTGTCATTTCCAAAAATAGCTAACCAACACACTAATGCTATAGGAAACTTGGTAAAGAGCACGCAATTCGCCGATATCGACCATTCATTTTCGTCAAGATCGATGTCAGCGCAGGTGAATAAGAAAGTGCTTCATATTTATCGCAGGCTGGCCACTATGGAACGCGAGGACTTCACTGCCTACACACGTGCCCTTAGTGATCTCCATGCAGAATTTGCAACTCGCTTTTCCGATCTCCACTCCATGGCTGGCAAGATGAAGTTCTTTTCGTCGCCCTTTGACATTGTTATGGACGGTGCCCCTACTGATCTCCAAATGGAGCTTATTGAGTTGCAGAGTGACGACCAGCTTCGTTTTTGCTTCTCTTCATTGCCTCCCGCCACTTTCTTCAGGGATGTTATGTTTCCCAGTGGTCACTTTCCTGGAATCATGGGCCTGGTTTGTGTCATCATGTCGATGTTTGGGTCGACTTATAGTTGTGAACAATTATTTTCTCAAATGAAGCTCGCCAAGAACCTCCTTCGTGCACAGTTAACTGATAGTCACCTCAATGATATCCTTGCTTTGAAATCTTGTAGCATTTCATCTCTGTGTTCACAGCGAAAGCGCCATCATGTTTCTCATTGTGTTGAAAAGGCTGATATGCAGTAGTAAAGCAATATATATGTTTGTGCATTTATAAGTGTCCTTGTTTTTACTCCGGCCCGCGAGGTGATCTTGGGCCCATAATCTGGCCCCCAGTGTCCGAGAAATTGCCAACCCCTGGCCTAGACCTTCCTACTGCTCAAGAGCCCCCTACCATACCTAGGTAACTACTTGCTGTATCACCAAGGATGATTCCCCCACCTCTCAAGAGCCCCCAACCATACCTAGGTAACTACTTGCTGTATCACCAAGGATGATTCCCCCACCTCTCAAGAGCCCCCTACCATACCTATGTACCTACTTGCTCAGTCACCAAGGATGATTCCCCACACCTCCCATTCTAGCTCACCACTTAGACTTTAGAAGTTGGTGCAGAGTTCAATATTTTCACAATGTATTGCTGAATGAAAAAAAGTTGTTTATCTTTGATAGCAAAAACTAAAAAGGCTACAGCAGATAAAATATACCATCAAAGCTAAGGATAACAAATATTAGTATATGTACTTGTCTTAAATGTATTTATTAAACTGTAATTATGAAGTTTATTATAAAGTTCCATGATAACAGGAAAAATGCATTTAAACACGGAAAAATCTGAAGAAGCAAATGCAACTATTATTTCTTTTTCTTGTCTTTCTTCCCTTTCCTGGCTTTTTTCTTCTTGTAAGGACCTAAATGCTTTCTCACCATGACTCCTCTCCACCATGACTGGAGCTAAAAAATAAAAAATAATTTTCAAAAAAAAAAAACTAAAACATTTTTTTAGAATTAAAACTCTTGACATTTTTTGTATCAGCTCGTTATGTGCCACTGAGCAGCTGAAATTCTCAAAGCACCTGAGAAAATGAAGATGGCTGAACAGTCACAGATCTGGAGCCCAAGTTACTCCACTAAATGGTTATGACAAAACATTGAGCTACTAACAGCTAAGTGTGACTTTGGTTGAACTAATTTCAGATTTTTAATTTTCCTATTAAATATTCAATATACTTACCTGAAATATAGTATAGATATATCTATAAAGTTACTATAGAGGCTTTTGACTACTACACCTGCCTTACAAATCACTTAATGAAGCTTAGCCATACCTCAGCTTTTCTTATTGTAGCATTATCTAAATTTCTCAAAGTCATACCTAATAGAGTTAACAATTATTTTACTTTCATTTAATTGTTTTGCTAATACAATTATAAAATGCCCTGTTATAGAGTTATTATTGTAGTAGAACCCGATATACTCGACCAGATGCACAAATGATTTGACAGTGACCAATGGGAAGAACAGAGTAAGTATTACCTAATATACAAATAATATGCTATAAGCTTCTTAAAATTCACATGTTTTTTAAAATAAATTAAGAGAGAAAAAGAATGCCTTGGTCTATAGATGCTGAGACAGAAATGTAACACAACCAATGGCGGCTTAGTGTTCTTTCATCCTAAACCCAAACCCCCGAACATATTTAAGTTTATTTTTCCAGTATGTGGAAAAGTAGATGGTAACTGAAGAAAAAAGAACATACAAAACAAGAATTTTTTCATTTTCTCGTTGTTGTTGTTGTTTTCTATTTTTACAAAAAAAAAGCAAACTTTCATACATAAGCCAGATTCCAGTCAAACGTTAAAAGATAAACATCGAAGGAAGCACAAAAAAAAAAAGTATGTGTTTCATACTATTACCAAAATATTTTTCTATTCAGTCACATACTCAATATAGCAAACTCAGGACTTTACATCTATTAGATAAAAAATGTAGCCGAATTTCGAATTATCCTTATAACCACAGATTATTTACTCTGCCTGTAAATTCAAATCACAGCCAACAAGATTTGTTAATTTTCCTCTAAAATTACTAAAAAGAGAGAGAGAGAGAGAATGTCTGATTCCAGAATTTCTAATTTTATTTAAAAAGGGATTATTGTAAGATTTTGCCATGTATACTTTTTAACGAAACCATCTGAGCTTAGTACACCTGATTTTAGACAAACTTGAGATCATTTGAGTTTAGCTTCAGCAGAAACTAAGTCTATTGGCAATATGATTTTCAAAACTTACCTTAATTGTGCACACCAACTCTTCTGCTTCTGCCTTGGCCTTACGCCTATCTCTCTCCTTCTCAACTCGATTGTCCACCACAACGTGCTCGTATTCTTTGTACTATCAAAACAAGAGATAATTAGAGCATCAAAAACTGCTGTTTTTGTTTCTGAGTTTATACTCTAAGGATGAAACCCAGCCTGAAATAGGTCCGTTCATTCTGAGCACCATACCATGCCATATCAGATAAAATTCTGGTTTGCTTTACACTGCACTCCTAGATTTCAGTTCTTTGCACCAAGTTTTAAAAGGAAAAAAAAAAAACAGAAGAACTCGTTAACACCATACAAACACGAAATCATATTGCATTCAATTTCAAACTCAACAGCTCACAAAAATAAGGGAGAGAGAGAGAGAGAGAAAAAAAAGAGAGAGGGTGGAAATGGAGAGAGAAAGAGAGAAAAAAAAAAAAAAAAAAAAAAAGAGAGAGAGGGTGTGGAAATGGAGAGAGAGAGAGAGAGAAACTGAGAGAGGGTGGAAATGGAGAGAGAGAAAAAAAAGAGAGAGGGTGGAAATGGAGAGAGAAAGAGAGAAAAACTGAGAGAGGGTGGAAATGGAGAGAGAGAAAAAACAGAGAGAGGGTGGAAATGGAAAGAGAGAAAAAACAGAGAGAGGGTGGAATGGAGAGAGAGAGAGAGAGAAACTGAGAGGGTGGAAATGGAGAGAGAGAGAGAGAAACTGAGAGAGAGTGGAAATGGAGAGAGAGATGGAGAGAACAGGAATGCATGTTGATTTGTAAAATAAATTGTCATTAGTATTGTGGTTTATATATATATATATATTATATATATATATATTTTTTTTTAATAAAGTTACTTTCTGATTATAAAAACAAAAGCCATTAATAATCAGAAAAATCTGCTTAAGTCATTTTTGTTTTTTTCAGAAATGGTGGATTATAGAGGAACAGAAAGTTTTTCGACTGATGTGAAGTCCCTTTTCTACAAAGTCATTCATCAGTACAATTTTGAGAGAGTTTTTTTTTCCTAAGTGTAACACTGAACAAATGAAGCAGGCTGGCTGGCTGTTCTGCTCATTTACCCATTCATTAAAAAATACTACTAATAGATGCTTAAAAAAAATGGAATACCTCATTTACATCCCCACTCCTAATTTTCAATGGACCCAACTACAAAAAAGCTTCATTTTGTTTTTTTGATTAATTGCTTGAATAACAAAGATCCTTCATCACGCAAAACTAATTTACAAACTAAGTTAATACAAATCAATTAATTATACACCCCTTGGGTTATATTTCTTCAGGTTTTTTTTTTTTTCCATTAAAACTTTGCAGAATGATAGATTAGAATGGTATCCTCCAAAAACGTTACTTTAAATTCGAAGATTTTTGAAAGGGAAAGAAAGGGGAAGTAAAATTTAAGAAGAAGAAAATAAACTTGTTAAAGGAAACCGTTGGGGCTATGTAGAGATGGATATTGCTCTGATTAGTTGTTAAGATATGATATTACTGAGGGGGGTCCTTTGCACCATTTCCTATGCTAATTCCTATTCATAAATCTGATCACATTTTGAGGGTTACTGATGGCACTTCGGCAGATTTGCCTGGCTCCTGTGAAATTCTGGGGCTGTGTTTGGTGGCATAGTTGTTGAAAGGGTTTCATTCTTTCTATGGGGGGATCTCTATTTTGACCAACTAAACAATCTAGAATATTTACACAAATTATACGTTTAAACGTAGTAAATTCAGTTATGGCGACTCGCGGAAACAGATCTGAAGGCTCGTCGATAGCGATGATTTGTATAACTGTATCAGTTCTAACCATATAAACATGGCATGGTGTGGACGTAAAGGTCTCTTATTTATTGCTGAGAAGGAACTTTTGATATTCCATATCTGTGACATCATATCATTTAAGTGCCTCCATGATACATTCGTCAAAATTGCAAACTGCCTGGATGAAATGGGTCCGTTCCATGAAGAAAAAAAATATATCATAACTACCTTGCATACCTGTGTGTGTTTTAAATAAGAGTAGAAAAAAGATCAGTTTATTTTCTGTGGGCTCATATTAAACAAAAGTCATCTTTACTTTACAGAATTAAAAATGTATCTTAATGAGACATTTATATGCATTATTTATATATATATATATAATACACAAAAACATTATGGAAACATTAATCTCAAATATGAATATCTAAAGGAAAATTATAAAATACCTTTTATTAATATTTTATTATCTTTAATTAAAAGGATGAGATAACAGAAAGTATAAAAGTAAAAAAGAAGACAGATTTATTGAAAAAGAATTATTATTTTGTGTGAAAGCTTTACACAAAAACATGGCATCACAACACTATGCTGAACATAATCTTCTGATACAACATTCAGAAATATTACTCCAAATGTCCTGAATGACTTCCCATAATGCAGCTATAGAGGTTGGTCACTATTTAACCTTTTCTGTATTGGTAAAAGTCCACAAAACATCAATAATGTTCATGTCAGAGTTTTCTATGGACCAAGTCATGCTTTTTAGCATACTGTTCACCTCTTTGTAGCTCTGCCAACATTTCCCGTATGCTTCCAATCTTTGTTCTGCTAGAAAATAAATTCATTTCCAGTTATACGAGTCCCTGGTGAAACTGCATGATGGATAAGGGTCTGCTTATTCTGAACAGCAGTTACAGAGTTGACAATCTTCTAAATATCTTTAATAATGTTAGGAAAGATACTTCTCCAGACCTCAAGCCAACTGTCTCCATGCTCCACAGAAAAATACCATGCAGTGACCTTTGTATTTTTTCCTTTGTGCTGTAAGAAGCTGCCATTGATTATTTCAAAATAACTTAAACTGTGATTCATCCATAAATGGAGCTTACTCCCAGAGCTCTTTGTCCCTTTGTTTGCGTTCTGATGCCCATGTCATCCTTTCACTTTTGTTTTCTCTCTCCAGAATTTTTTTTTTTAAAACTGAAGCGCATGTACTTCAACCACATTGTGCAAATTTAATCTCTTATTGTTTAGCAATTACACCTGTATTTACAGCCAGGCTGCTACAGGGTCTTTGCTTGAGTATTGTCTGTCATCCAAGGAATATAACCTTAGATATTTAGCATCAACTTTAGATAGTTCAGACTTTCTGCCCCTATCTTTCCAATTATTAACAGTTCCAATTGCAGACACTCTCTTTAAATTCTTACTTACAGGACTAAGCAAATATTTAAGTTGCAGTTTGCTTCATGGAATATCCCCCACAATTCAGAATATCCATAAATGATTATAACAAGTCTGCAGCCAACACACTGCTACTAAAGAAAACATTAACCTATAATATGCCATACCACTGTGTGGAGGTTTTTGACTGAGCACCTAAGAACAAACCCATAAATGTGGGTACTATCATAAAATGGTGCACATGATCAAACATTATATATATATATTAGATTTGCATAAATTTCAGGTTATTAATCCTAATATTTATTCTATTTTAATGCTGTTTCCATAGTTACTGACAATACTATATATGTACACTGAACCAATTTTCTAGTCATGTAAAATTTAAATACCCAATCTAAACCATTTGAATTATATATCAAATTAAACACTATCCATAATGCATATAAACAATGCATTTTGTTATCATTAAAGCAGAATTTTTTTGATAGAAAATTCCTTGAAAACAATGATAACATGAAAAAAAGAAAGAAAACTGGCACAATCTGATTTTGAAGAATGCCATTCCTGTCAATAGATGCACTGACAGGACCATGAAAAACATGTGGAAGGGTGTGGCTACCTCATAATACCCATGCCCCAGGTGCACTGGGCCCCATCTTCCTTGAGTTGTTGCCATTGTAACTGCCACAGCAAGAACCCATTCTTTAGTTGTTATTTAGATCCAGTTGTCATCCAGGGTAGGATCATGTAACCAGTTTCTTGTCCAAAAATGGATGGGACCACCATAATTTGGTCTGCCCTTAGAATTAAAATCCATAGATTTACATGCTTCAGATTCATTGCTTTCCAGCTAATGTTATTGCATTGTGTATGCATGCATTGTATTATGTTATGGTTCTGTTCACTTCATTGTACTATATGTTTCAGAAATTGATTGATTGATTGAATGACAAGCGACTTGTTTTAGAATGTGTACACAATGGAATCTATCCCTCTTTGCTGAATTTATCCCTTTCTCAAGAGGTGCATCTTTAAATAATTTCAGTACATATAAAATGCTGCTATACAAACATTTAGTACCTACTTAGATTTATATACAACTTTAATAAAAAACAATGAAAAGCTTATAAATCAATTAATTATAAATGCAAAACAATACATTTTTCTAAAAGCCACTGGCTTTGAGTTCATTGACTTTGGATGCTACAGGTATAATTAGGCCATTCTTTTTCATGGAGGTTTTTAAATAAAAAGCATGCTCTTTATTTCACCATATTATAGTCGTGATTGATTCTCAGGATAAAGTTCCTTTTTAAGCTTGAATATGGTGGGGGGGATTTTTTTAATCAATTCCCATTTTTATTTTTCTTCATCACATCTACTTTATCCACACATCTGCTTTTATATTATCCAATGTTGCCAATACCTCATTCAATTAAGTCCTGGGCACATGTGTGTATTTGATTTCTACAGTTACATCACAAGGAAATTTTTCTGCTGGAAACCTCAATAAAAAATACTGTGGATTTTTTTACTTCTACAAGCAGCTTTGATTAGAATTAATAGTTACACACTAATTAAGGATTCAGACGTAGCTGAAATTTATATCACCCAAAATGATGATTTTTTTTTTCTTATCAATGTAGACAGTTAGAAGGTAGCAGATTTATTTTACTGGCATCAGATATTTTTAGCATTTATAAACAAATCATTAATTCCATGTACGATGATAACAAATATCATTATTGTTTGACAAAAAATTACAGACAAGAGCAAAGTAATTTGTAAATTAAAAAATTACCGGTTTCAGAGGTATAACTAGCAAAGGAAAAAGAAAAAATTGTATAATTCTAAATTTTGAGATTATTGTGATGTTGTATCAGCTTATAAATGTGGGAAGGAATATGTACGAAGATAGATGGCGCTTTGATACAGGTCGAGTATCCCATCACATATCACTGGGAATCAAAAGTATAACATGCAGAATAATTGCTTTTAATTAAATATTACTGGGTAGTGCCATAGTAATGACTCCAAGTGTCAGTCCGCATAAACCTAGATCATAATAAAAGACAGGGATTTAAGATGGGGTTAGTTTCTCAACTGCTCAGAGAAATTTGTCAGCCTGTGTGCATCTTTCTGTGGATCTACCAAATCAAATATTCTTCATCATGTATAGAAGAACAATAATCTTGTAATCGTATGTTATCTGCCCGATGTGTTTCATCAAACCAGAAAGAGAGATTTTCAAAAAAATCTTGAATACTTTCAGAAAAAATAGACCTGACAATTTTTGGTGAAAGGGGACTTATGCTGTCCTTCTGACTTCATTACATCTACTCTTGACCATGTCAATATGTGTTAACTATGAAAGTTGCATGTGATTAGGATCTCCCAGACCTGCATGAATACAGGTGTCACAAATTTTAATACAGACATCCCCCTATAATGACAGGCTCACATTCCTGAGAATCTGTTATATAACAAAATATCACTATACAACCAATTGGAACCCACTATATAATGGAGGTTATGTACCTAAGCACTAATTTTCCATATCTGACTCTTAAGTATGGAATATACATGCAACAGCTAAGCCTAAGAACTACTTACTACAGACTCACATCTATTAATTTATATATTTAATGAAAATGTAACAGAAAATGTGGTGATGGGGCATGAGGCAATGGTGGAGTGATTTAAAGGTTATTGGGGGAGATAAAGGGGCACTATGGTTGTCTATGTGACTCCCTGAATTATATGATTCAGCAACCCTTTCAACTGAAAGTGGAGGAGAATTTTGCTTCAGCCTTATCCAATTTTGGCTGTACCTCTTTAGATCTGTAAGTTCCCTAGAGAACAAAAGGACACATTCATGTATAGGTCCATATCATCAATAAGGGCTAAAGCCTTGTCTAAGAAGTTGGACACTTTTGCTAACCTTTTGGTTAAAAGTGGCAGGGGATGTTTCTGCCCTTTCCTTTTGGAGTTTTTCTGCCTCCAACTGCATAAGCTCCTCATTGGTCACCTCTTCATAATATGAATCCAACAACTCAGCCACACCTTGTTCTCAGATTTCTTCAAAGCCAACATTGTTTGGCAGGAGTCATAATTGCCTGCTAGATCTGGATCATTGTTTCTGCCTGTCCAAAGCCTGAGAAACCATGCATACCTTCCTCCAAATATTGCTAAATTCCATGAATTTGACTTCCTTCAACATAGTGATGTTGTCCACAGCATTCATGATGTTATAGTTCTCTACCAATCCCTGACTGAAGGCTTGCCCTCCCCCTTCAGTACCTTCGAGGAGTTGACAGAAGCAGGATAAAACTTTGGTCAAAAACAACATTAAACACTTAGCAACCAACACATCACAAGTTTAAAACCAGTTCAGACCATTTGTACCATCTAAAAATAAAAAATGCCTACTGCAAAACAGCTATTAAAATGTATCAACACTAAACACCAAAGCATCTTTCAGTTATAGACTTTGGTGATGCCAATAGGGAAAGATCAGTGAGATATAGGATCTTTAGTTCTAATACGTTGATGGAAAATGTCCAAGATAATCCTCTACTTTCTTTAACTAATACATCACTCATGGCTTCCAATTCTTATCTGTAGAACAACATTTCATGATTTACCTCAAGGCTCTGTTCTTTTTTATCTGTAGTGCATAGTTTGGTTAGTTATTACCCCTTACACATGCATGTCAGCGCAAGGGTTACTCAAAACAGCTAATCAAGCTGGAATGTCTGCAGCCAAGTCTTCCTTTGGCAAAGCTTTGTCTAACCAAGTAAACTAGAAAAACATCCATCAGTGCACCTGAAACTGCCTACCCTCTAACTCCAAGACATAGACCACAAAATAACTATAGATTTTCAATATAGTCATGAAAAGAAAAAAACATACCAATTTGGTCAGGTACAGAAGATGGTCAAAATTTTTTGCTTTGTTTATTTTCAAAAATTCCAATTCAAGTTGTTTGTCTTCCACATCTTTCTCATACTTCTCCATCCAGAATTCCAGTTTCTCTTGCAACTCCTGATAATATATAGAAATAGACTTTTAAAAAGCAGAGGCATCATATTTGTAATGGAATGTGCTCCCACAATCAGCAACAAGTAAATTAAGAAACAGTTGATAAAGAGATGGTGATAATTTGTGTTATATCATAGCCAGTTATATATATATATATATAGTGTAACTTAGAAAATTATAGTTAATGATGGATCATTACCTCCAGTATTGCTAAGTTTAAAGAATATTAATCTCTTGTCGTCTTCAGGTGTAATTTTAGTATTCATTGATGACACTATTCACTTATGTCACTGGAGAGATTCAAACCAAGTCAGGAAAGAACTACCAATCAAAGTGGGCAAAAACAATAATTCTGGCCGTTCAGCCCCACTGGAGAGATTGACAGATCAAAAACAGTCAACCAATACATCAGCACGCCAAGTATATAAATGGTAACCCCACTTACATACTAAGAAGCTAGAGTTTAAAATTTTGTCAGCAATTGTTAACATCAGTAGCATACAGGATTTTCCACCATTAGGTTCCTGGTTTGAATTCCACCAATGACACCAGTAAATAGTATCATCAGTTAAAACTAAAAATACACCTGAAAATGGCAAGAGAAACCTTTTGTAACGTGACAATAAAAATTGCAGTGATAAAAGTAGTAATCAAACATTAACTAGGTCACCAACTCACATCCAAACAAAACCTTCTGCACAATAATTAGAAAAATATATAAGACAGAATTTTGTCTGGTAGCTTCATATATACAATTGGGGAGACCACTGGGGCTAGTTGTTACAGGTGCAAGTTCTTACCTGCACCAGTAATCACTAATTAAATAATATCATTTACAGGTCAATGATATGCTTAATTAGGAATTACTGGTGCTATAAATAGCTCTGGTCTACCTATTGTTCTTTAGTTACTACATTTTACACTAAATGAGCATGTACATAATAAAACACTCACTATTTGATGAAAATGCAGAAAGGATTCAATCTCAGCATTCACTCTTGTTTCAAAATCTATCTTCTGTCTCAATTTCTGGAAAAAGATGACATTTTTCTGTGCTATTGCAGATTAAAAGAAAAAATACTTCTCAAGAATGCAAAAAACAAATTAAAAAAATAAAAAACTGGGTGAGTTTAATTCGTATCAATCAATTTAACAAACATTTAGATGTACAAACCGAGCTGACAATTTTGAAAACAGGAAATAAGCACTCATTAAGGGAACCTTACTGTGCAGGACTAATAAGCACTCCAGTAGTAGCTCTTGTCTCAGTTCACAACATTAGAGACTGGTAATTAGCATGACAGTGTATGCTGGCATCAACTTCCTTCTGGGAACTAAAAGAAACAATACTTTCTTCATTTTAATCAATTGATTTTCAAACAGGCATACCTCCTATAGCCCTGTTTCCTTATAACGCTCTTCATCCTGGAGGAAAATTCCTACCTGTTATTCTGACCTCCTATAGCTCTTCGTTTACCAAGAACACATCCTGAGCGCTATAAGAGGTACATTTATTTTTTTATTCTTCTCTAAAGAATTAGTCAGTGTAAGGGAGATAATTTAAATTTCAATTAAAAATTTAGCAATTTTCTCATTCAATAAAAACAATAATGGGTTTGTTGGCAAAAACGTCAGTACAAAGGTTTTCAATGTTTAAACAGGGTGATCAAAAAGTGACTATGCAGTGGAAAATTTATTATGTTTATTTCAATATTTCAATACATTAACTCTTACAGTAAAGTATTACAATAAATGCTGAAAATGAGCCCATATTTAAACATTTTTCCACACGTTCTTTCATATTCTCAAAAACGTTTTGTAATTCTTCAGATGTTATTCCTCTAACAAAATTGATGATGTTTTGCTTCAGTTCATTGACAGAATGAGGATTATTTTCAAAGACCTTCACTTTGCATCAGGAAATTCTCGTAAGAACACCGTTATTCACATACATTTTCTTGATGAGAAAGATTTGTTCAGTGTTTGAAAGAACCATAACACAAAAATTACAATCACACAAAAATCGCATTTCACTTTTGCAAGTTTACTGCCAACACCTGTTGGTCATTTTGTGAACTACAGTACAACTCCCCACACAACTGCCACCTGTTGATCATTTTGTGAACTACAGTACAAAACAACAAAGCACAAGGAGAGAAATCAAAATTGATTACAAATATACTCCGCTGCATAGGTGCTTTCTGATCACCCTGTACACATATTTGTAAACTACTGTACTGTTGAAAAAATTAATATCACTGAACCACCTTTTTTAGTCCAACCAGGTTCATGTTCCAACCTACATTAAAAGCCAGGTAAATCAAGCAATAAGAAGAGCAACGACTTGAAAAAGTCTTTGTGAATGTCCTTTCTCAAATAACCAACCAGACCTTTGAAACTTTGAAAATGCATATCACTGAGGCTGCGGAAGACCTGCCAGTATGCAGCACAAACAATATCTGCAGGAAATAAAATCTAACAAAAATCTCAATATGCCATGAGCCCTTTTTCTGTACCCAAAAGCACCTGTTTACCCACACCACAAATTTATTTTGAAAAAATGACTGCTACAGAATGGGTGATGTACAGCCTCTCTTAGAAAACTATTTTTTTTTTCTTTTACCCAAACCATTTCCTCCTTTCAGGTTTCTTCACATTTAACTGTCACAATTTAAGTGGCTTGTTTAAATGCATTTTGAAGTTACTAATATCCACCGCCTTCTTCAAACCTGTGTACCGATGTTAGAAGATAAGGCATTCACCCACAAGCAGAACTCCCCCCCCCAACCTGGTTTCAACTGTTTAACTTACCTACATTTTAATATGGTTTTTTTTTTCTTTTTCAAATTTTCTGAGAAGAATCTGCATCTGTTAGGCATGGAAAATAACTCAAAGCTATGGACATTAATTCTGGATAATCTGGCAAGAATGAAAACTGCTCGAGTATCTTGTAAAACATTGTTCACAGCCTAGATAAAAGCAGCAGAGCTGGTGGTTATCAAGGTTTAAACAAACAAGAGAATCAAGCATTTTGAATGTTTCATAGATGCCATTTAAAAGTCCATTTACATCAGTTAGTAAAGCGTGGTGAAGACAGCCATTGCTTAGCTTTACCAACTTGGAATATGGTTGACCAGTTTCTGAGCATTTCTTGTTCTTTTGAAAATTTTTTTTTTTCTTTGCAACTGCTTTTCACCCTTTAACTCGAAAACCATTCTTATTAAACTGTATCACAAAGGTACAGGAGACCAGGGCTAGTTGTTATGGAGTTTTGCTAAGGCACATGATGTGAATAACTCATCCATTTTTAATTAGGAATTATGAATGCTGTAACAGTTTACCCCAGGGATATCCAGTACTAGCTGGGCAGGGTTATTACACACATGAAAAGGAATATATATGTTTTCAAGAGCACACCTGTGTGTGCATGTGCGTGCATTTACAAAACAAAAATACATACATCAATCTCATCTTCCAACTCCTTTTCTTTGAGTTCGTTTCTCTTTTGAGACTGTGCGTATTTCACTTTACAGGACTTTCTAACATATCTCCCCTCCATGGTAGTTTTGGCTTTCATCTCCTGCAGCTGATCTTTCAGATGCGCAATCATTTCATTACGACTGTTCACCTCTTCCTCTTTCATCTTTTCCATATTCTGCAACTGGTGTTTTAGCTGACATATTCCTTCACGACCTTCTCTCTCTCTGAAGACAAGGTAAAAAAAGTTACATCTGCAGAAAACATCCATCGATAGCTTGTACCATTGACAGTAGCAAACCCTTTCCTCTCTTTTTTTTTTTTTAATGCTTATCAAGACATTTAGAAAGAAAAAATCTTAAGGTCAGGTATTTAAAAGAAGATTTCTCCTCGGTACTCATCCTCGTTAATGGATATCACCAGTAAATGTGAATAAGTTTTCTAAGACGACCAGTTTTGTTCTGTGAAGGTGGCACACATTTCACCACACTGTACAAAAATCCCCACATGACATTTATTAGTCAATTGCTTGCTGTTGTTGTTGTTTTAACAAACACTTCACTAAATGCTGGCAGATTTTAAACTTCAAAAAGAAAGAAAATGGAGACACGACATTCTATTTAGAAATTTTGTCCAAAAAAAAAAAAAAATAGAAGCAAATGTAAACTCTATCTTTTTTTTTAATATAGATATTGGGAAGTTAGGAAAAACTTCTGTTAATAAATCCACAAGTGCAAAGACTTACGGAATATCTTTTTAGAAAACAAGAGAAATTGCAATGATAATAATAATCATCATCATTAACTCTTTTTTTTGTGGAAATAAACATTTATGAAAAATCAGGTGATGTTTCAAAACTAGGAATGTTAATACTTAAACACCTCCACTGGATCCACACTGTACTTGATTAAGGACTCTAGTGCAGTCTTGAATTAGACGATCTACCTGTACATGAACCTATATTAACTACAGTACATCTAATATTTAAAAAAGAATAAGGGGGAGATAATTCAAGGCAAAAGAAATTTAAAATTCAAACACCTGAACTGATGAACATTGCTCAAACAATGTTACCTTTTTAATATTTCTTGTATACTGGCTTTTTCCTCTTTCCCCTTCTCTATAGCATCAACCAGAGGCTGGAAAGATGACTTCTCAATTAGGTTCGTAAAGGTTTCCGACAGCACTATTTTGACAAATTCCCTAAAGACAGAAATAAAATGTAAACAGAGAGAATACTTTTCTTTTTACAGTATGTGCTGCCCTTCACCAACTCTAGTACAGTACATCCATCGATTCTTCTAACTAAACACTTATTTCCACCCATAACATAAAATGACAATCATACTTGTGGATCCACCAATAACATAAGTCACCAATCATAGAGAAAGACATTTTGATAGAACTTTTACATGAAAAAAAGTTACAAATACGAATTTATTTTGTGTTTTATAACAATTATAATAAATTTATTTGTATGAGAAATGTGGACTATTTCATTGGTGAGTCCACAAGCATCCAAATATGAGTTCTCTCACCATTTTTTGTGACAGAAAATAATTATTCTCAAATATTTTTGGGGTTTAAAAAAAAAATCATCTTTCATTATTTTTTAAAAAATACAAAAGGCAGGGCTTATGCAGGGGTCTTCAGGAAAACAAACTGATCATCAGTATAATTCTTAAAATGATTAAGGTTATCACTATTAACCACAGTCATTTTTCTACCTATTAACAAATCCTATTACTAAAAATATATTCGATGATACCGAACCATGCTGGAATTTTCACTAATTTGTAATTATGACCCCCCTAGTAACACTAGATAGGTTGTTTTTAATCATCTTTCCTTATTCATACAACCTTAATTTTTTTAAAGACTTAAACATCTAAAATTCAAACTTGGAAGATCTAATTTCTTTCAGTCGTTCAGGTATTCTAAATGATAGATGATCTGGAAGCATCCTAGTAATTGCCTCTAATAAATCAAATCTGTTCTCCAGTAAAGACTCCAGGGTATGTTCAAGAGGTAAATGGATCAAGGATTTATACAACAAAACTAAAACTTCTTTTCATTTATGCCTGAATAAATCACTCAAAATTATTTTTCCCTAGACACCAAGAAAAGAACCATCCAAAAAGTGGAAAAAAAACTGCTTAAAGCACTCCAGATGCACCATGGGAAAATCAGAACTTGCCATCCATCAACATTAGCATGCCTGGAATGACTGTTACTGGAGCTAGTCTGATGAGCTCAATAAATCCCTTGAAAGAGACCTATCCATACCAAGATTAGACTCGTGTGTTTACAGATGGTTCAGCAACAGGGGCAGTCAGCAATGCTACATTCAGTCAACAAAGTCTGGTTGTTAGTGGTGATCCTAATCAAGATTTCAGGAAGGAAAAAGTCCGTTCACAAACAGCCTTACACAGGTACCACCAAAGATGGTTATCGTGCCCATGGAAAACTTACTTAAATTTTGATATACATTTTGTGGAAGACTCATTTAAAACTTGATGAAGCCACTGTTTTTATATACAACTTTCAGGGCATCATCTGCTTGTAATTCTGCTAATTCCAGCTGACACATTGGAGAAGCCTTATCAGTGTGCACATCAAACAGAAATCTGAATCTCCTGGGCATGCATATGTAAGTCCTGAAATAAATGTTGGAACTTCTTCTGTAATAGCACCAAGGGCCCAAAGCACCAGTTTAGCTAGAAAATTCATTTCATTTTCTTCATCTCGAGACACATTTGCAATTTGTAAAGTGTAAAAAACAAAAAAAAACTGTCCATTTTAGGCTGTTCTGTACTTCTGATTCAAAAGCTTTCACATCAGTAAACATTTTGAACTAGCTTTTCCAAGTCCTAATTCATCCAGGATTGGATAGTTCCACTTCGGGCTTTGCCTTTACTGTGAGAAAGTGTCAGTTTTCTTTATAAAAAAAAAAGTGTTAAAACCCTACCCAGGCTGAGCCACCTCAGTTCACTACAGTACTAAATGTTACCATGTTGTTCCACTTCTAGCTCAGAAAGGAATGGCTAAAATTGGTGATGATCTAAAGCATTATTGCCGGTGAAATTCTCATGTGAAACAGCAACATTCATAATGGTTTCACACAATAAAATTATACTGCAGAAAGATTGCTAAAGAATGATACAGTGAAGCTGCATGAGGAGTTTGGCATTTGGTTGTTGTATTTCCTTAGTAATGTGAGCTTTGAGCCCTTATTTCTTTCCTATTTTGAGTGCCATCCATCACCACACTTCTCAGGTTATTCCAATTCAACTTAAGCAAGGTTACAATTGTACATACTTTGAGAAAGATGTATTCATCAGTTTCATGCTCTGAAGGGCAGCTAAGGGCTCAGTAACCTCAAATATTGTATAATTTTCTCAAACAAAAATGAGTTGTGCTGTGTTTGAAATATTGTTGCCTCCATCAAATGCTAACAAAAAAGGCACTTGAAGGTTTTGGCCCTTTCCTTGAGCCAAGAAAATAAATCCTCTCCCATTTTTTCACTTCATCTGTTAATTGTGCTTGCAGAAAAATAGCTACAGTATTGTAATTTTTTTTCTGGACATATTTCTTCAATAACTTTATCATATGATTTTTAACAAACTTCCCATCTGTAAATTGTCTCCAACCACCAGCAATCAACTCATCGTGGTAACTAGCTCAAACAGCTGCTCTTTTCCTCCACATACTTTAGAATGCATTTCTGATTGGCCCAGCCCATTTTGCTTCAATTTTATCAGTAATAAATACCTGGCTTTTGTTATTCACTTTGCTTCCCTTGGACATCTTTGACAGCAACGCTGCAAAGGGGGGGGTACTTACAGTTCAGATTTTCCAGTGTTAACCAGCCCAATAACATGTCTTTGTGGCAAGAAATACAAGAAGTTAATTTAAGTGTAAATATTGCATTGTCAACAACAATTATCACTAACCAGAAACATTAAAAAGAAAGTCAGCCATGATGTTATACAAGCATCACCATAAAACTGTTTGCACTTAACAAGCTTGCAAAAAAAAAAAAAAAAACAAACAAAACTCCAGCAAAATCAAATGAACTGTTTGCTGAAACTTTCTTTGAAACAAAATGGATTCACTAGTACAAAGTTCATTGATTGAAACACCCCTGCCTAAAACACACTGTACTGGTAAAAACATTTGCTGAAACAACTTAATAGTTTTCCATCATAAAACTATATATAAAAAATAAATAGAAAACAGAACATCCCACTCACTTGCCTTCAGACATATACTATTCACTCTGTAGAGAAGACCAGCTGACTAGCTTCTGCCTACAAATGTGGGTGCAGTTGTCACAAAGCACATACGAGTCATCATGGCAGCACTTGAAATCATCCCTGTAGAACCAGTGATGAGACAGAAGCACCAGAGCATGTTATATAGGAGTGTTTCCTCTACAGAGATTTAAGAACCATGGTATAACTAACAAAAACATCCTTCTAAGATAAGTTATACAGTGACAAAACCTGACTCAAGAAAATAGTGCACTTCATCAGAAATACTAGAATTCTGATATATACATATGAGATGAATATAAAAAAAAGAAAACTAAAAATGAAACAAAAGGCATTTGTTTGTGGACAAGTGATTATAAAATAATGTGTTAGTACTTTTAAGTAAATTATTGTGTAGTCAGTTGTTTTTTTTTCCTTAGTTTAAAAAAAAATGAAATAGTTTTGATGCAGAATAGAAACCATGCATTTATACAAAGTAATGTTTTTAATCATGCATTCATACAAGCAGTACCTGTCATCTTGGATCTTTTTCACATTGTCAGCTGTTAAGGGGTTTTGTTCAATTGATCTTCCAAAAACATGGGTGCTGTTCCTAAGATCTCTGCAGGCTGTGTGGATGTTTTCTTCAGCTTTAGATAGCTTATCCAAATTCTTGGTAACCTGCTTCAATTTCTTTTTGTTATTCAGCACATTGTCATACTTTTCCATTTGCTCCTTTTGAGCCTCAAGAAGATCTTTCATTTCTTTGCTAACAAACTGTAAAAAAAAAATCCACAAAAGGTTAATTTTTTTAATGCTACTGCATCAATCAGTACAGGTTAAATATGATAAAAAAAATGAATTAAATTATTCAAGCAAAAACACTTGGATACAACTTGCTGTGTCGTTATTACACTCCTGTTTTCACATTGTTGTTGTTAAGCAAAAGTTAAATCTTTATCTGTTTTGATGTATTTAATAGATTTTTAAAGACACTTAATTCTTATATAATAAACATCTTTTACAAATCTAAATGTCATTATTCTAACAGTTAGTGTAACTTTATGAAAAACTAGTCTAGTTTTGACAAAAGACTCTTATATCCTTTTTTATACCCCTGCAGTATTAATATCAAACCATAGTTGAATATAATATGAAATAAAGATTTTAGGAAAATATTTTTGTGTGAAATTACACTATGCAACATTTTTTGTAGCCCAATGACATTTGCAAAATTGTGACTGACAACAGAAAAAAATGATTTCATTTACAATACTTGTCCAAATTATTGAAGCACCAATGAAAATATTTTGAATATTATTCTTGATAAATTGTAAGACGCCATCATATCTGTAAAATTACAGTTATTTATAGAGAAGAGTTTTTCAACTTGTATGAAACTCCAATTCTTTCATATTGGTAAATTTTTTAATGTATCCATCATGTTAGATTGAACAACTGCACTAGGCAAACAATTCTATTCATTCATTGCTTTGTCCAGTTTACTCTAATGTTTATAAAGTTTGAAGTTATCACTCTTGTAATTTGAGTCTGAAATAACAGAATAAGAATTATTATTATTATTATTATTATTATTATTATTATTATTATTATTATTATTTTTTTTTTTTTTTTTTTTATTATAAAGAAAATTTTACCTGTTTCTTGCATTTGAAATTTTTAATAACATTCAACCAAAATAAAATCATAAAAAAGAAAGTCAGTTTTTTTCTTAATTTAAAATGATTCAAAGAGACTAGATTAGTAACTCTTAGGATTTTTTCTTAAACCCATTTTAAATTTTTCAAAAGAATATAGTAAGAAAGTGTTAAAAGTCATATTAAAATTAACAAGTGTGATAACAGAGTGTTGGTTTAAAAAGAACATTTCTATCTTATTTTTTTCATAAGATGATAGTGTAAGATTTTTGGAAATAAGCAGCATGCTATATCATATACTCGACTATAAGAAAACAAAATTCTATAATATGTTAGTTACCATATTTAGCTATTAAGACAATGCAAGAAGATAATTCATTATTAATCGTATTCCAAAAACATACTGTACCTTTTCTGCTGCTGGAATGTCATCATGTAAAGCTGGCATGATGTGACCAAGAATGGTCAACTGGTCAATGCAGTCATCTAGTACTGTAGCCATATGAATAGCATCAATGCCATTCAGCAAATTGGCTTCTCTGCAAAGAAAGAAAATGTGATTTGTTATACATTCATCTTTAAAGACAGTTGCAAATTTAAAACTATAAATCAAGTAAAACCAAAGAAACATATATCAAAAACAAGTAAATTTTTACATAACCAAATTACAGAAACAAAACACTTGTAGCCCTAATGTACCCATATTAGTTTGCATAAAATGGCTCGTTTCTAGACTTTTTATTTCAAAGAGTAAATCTATTTATGTCAGTGCTACAGAAATTAAAAAAAAAAAACCCAAAAAATTTTTTAAAAAAATTATTGCATTTCTTCTTCAACCAGATTCTGTCATATTTACGAGTCGGACAGAAACTTTACTTTGCTTTCAATTTCCCCTCCCCTGGGTTTCAGATGATGGATAGATATAAGACTGGCTGCCCCTGGACCACAAACTTATTCAGATAAATTTGGCTTGTCAAGCCTCAACTGTAAACAGATAGGGAGGACGAATCTGGAATTGTTATAAACTACGCCTCACTCATTTCCTTCCAAACTACACAAGTCAGTGGACGAAAAAGGCTTTATAATAATAATAATAATAATAATAATAATAATAATAATAATAATAATAATAATAAGTTATGGTAGAAAGAGTCGTTGTTTTAATCAGCTGTTTGATAACAGGTTGGCTGATGCATGGGACACTTTGCCTGTTGAGAAATCTGTTGTGTTTATGATATATATATATATATGTACTTGACATCTACGTCTGGTTTCTATGGCGGACACTCGGACTCTTTAGCCCCTTTGCTGATGCTGTGTAGCTAGTATTATCCTATCTCGCTCATAAAAACGTATGGATAACTAGATGCCCTTCCTCGGGCGCCGGCCACCACAGCACCTCCTCGTAGCTGAAATACGATTAATTAATACATCTTAGGACGAAACCGACAGCGGATTCTCCCGTCGGCGACCAACAACAACAACTCTACTAAAAGCGCGCAATTAATAAGCACATATGCAGAGCACCATACAGGGTATACCTGAGCATTCTAACTTGTTTCCTGAAATGCAGAATCCGGCTGCGAGCAAATGGACTACTATCACCACTACCACCACCACCCACTCAGCTCACATTGGTTACTGTTACCAAGCAGTGGTACTCCTTAGGTTTAGAAACAACGTTTGTTGTTTTCTTTTACCCAGGATTCCTTCCTCCACGTCGCTTCCTTTTCCGCCTCGCTGGCTGCCGTGGTGAGTACTGAATCCTCCGTCTTTCTGTACTTCGAAGATGCCCGCTCATCCGCCATCCGGAACGGGGCGGCGGGTAACCCGGACGACACCCTGTTCTCCTTTCCTTTCATTTTAAGGCGGTTGTTTCTCTTCTGCAATGTTTGTCCGATGGATGAGCTCGGAACCTGATTTGTCGCAGATTAGGTTTTCGTATGCATCTGCTTCCGGAAGCCGGGCGTCGCTCAGTCGGAGAGCGGATGGATAAGAAATTGGATGCCAGCTGAGAATGGCATTTAAGGTTTTTATGTTTATGTGTGTGTGTATGTGTATATATATATGTATGTATGTATGTGTGTGCGTGCGTGTGTGTGTATATGTTATGCGTGCGTGCGTGTGTGTGTGTATATGTATGCATGTGTGTGTGTATGTATGCATGTGTATATATATATATATGTGTATGTGTAAATATATGTGTATATATATATGTATGTGTAAATATGTGTATATATATATATGTATGCATGTGTGTGTGTATGTGTGTATGCTTTTCAAATTAAAAATTAAGGAAAAAACGATTTGTAAATTCTGAGTGCCCTTAGTTCACTTTTGGAAATAGAAGGGGATATGTGTGTCTGAGTTTCTTGCTTTTAGAAATTGTTAATGGTTTCTTACAATTTTAATAGGTTTATAAAGTTTTAAAATGACCGAGAATGCAGAAAAGGCTACTACAACTAAAGAAGAAATTGTTCGACCTCCACAAAGGCGACACCGGTAAGAGCATAGAGATTTTAAAAAAAAACAAGGAAAATGGATGGTGTTTTTGTTTGCTGTTATTTTCAATAGTGGTGCAAGATTCTTATACTTTATTTACTGTACATACACATGAAAAAAGGCTTGATACTTTTTCACACCTTTTATGTTTTGATTTCTATATCTTGATGCTGGAATTAATCAAATACCTGTAATTTAATGTTTGCACAAAACTACTTAAACCATTAGTGAATTTATGCTGGAGGCCTCCAAGCTTTGAGGTTTCATAGACTACTTGAAAATCTGAAGTGTGTACAAGGTTCTACCAGATCTTGTATTGTGTAAGTAAAAAAATAAAATATACTACAAAGATCTTTTATTGGAAAAATTTCTTAAACAAGAAATAATACATTTTACACAAATTTTGTGATACATTTAAAGGTATTTCTGTTAGAATAGGGTTGAGGCATTCATTATTTTAAAACCAGTTTGTTAATATTTTTTTCCTCTGTGATTGGTTGGTTGTAGACTTTACTGCAAAGCTGTGTTCACTGGCTTCAAGCGAGGCTTAAGAAATCAGTATGAAAACACAGCCTTAATAAAGATTGATGGTGTCGTCAAGCGTCAGGAAACAATCTTTTATTTGGGAAAAAGATGTGCATATGTTTACAGGGCTAAAAAGTAAGTAGTATTAACTTGGGCATTTTGATATTTTTCTTATTGACATAAATTGCCTTGGGTGCAGAAAGTAGGTGTTAAAAGATTAAAATTTCTGCTAGTATCACAGGAAAGTTTATCCCAATTCTTCTTTCAGGGGGAAGAGACTGGAAAATGCTCTGATAGCTACAATTTAAAAAATGTGGAGAAATATAGTAGTATTCTGTATGAAGAATTTTTCTTTTAAAAAAAATTGAAATATGTTAAATCCAGATGAAGTGTGTACCAACAAATGTGATTAGCGTTTAAAATGTTTGAAACACTTGTTATATTTAGTATTAACTAATCACAAACAAAACCATTAATTGGCTTTGAAAGTTATTTAACATGAGCATGAACTCTTTTTTTAGACATCTCTTTCATAAACAAAATGCTTCAAAAGTAATTAAATTTGTGTTTTTAAAAAACTTGTTTTACCAAAAGTATTGTTCTAATTTATTTTTTTTTACTGTTTGTTGCTTATGTTGGAGAGATCTAAGTTGTGTGTCCATATTTTGATTAGATGTCAGGTTTGAAAATGAATCAGGGTGGGGCTGGGACTGATTTGGAGAGATATTGATGTTATTGAAAAGAACCAATTTGGGAAAAACAGATGGAAAGAAAAGGAAAAGGAGTCAGTGTTAAGAACTATTTGATATGCATGCCAGACATTTAGAGACTCACTATAAGGCCACACACTACAATTGTAAAATAAAAACTTAATTTTGATTGCATTTGTAAGCATCTCTTAATCTGAAGCTCTGCTATGGAACTGGCAGAGTTTATTAAATGCTATTTGCCTGTGGCATTTCAGATATCTTTTAAATAAGCATTTATGCTTAATTGCTTTGCCTACTTGTTGGGAATTTTAGACACTTATTTTGAATCCTTTGTTAATTATGTTGTCTGTATGCTGAATAATCTTGAAAGTGAAAAAAGTGGTTATTGACATGAGGAAGCACAGTTTTCACTTTAATTTTGTTGAAATGACTGACAGCTGAATAAGAGGAAAAGAAAAGAAAAATCAGGATGTTGAATAGCTAGGAAGGAACATTTAAAAAGAAAAAAGGAAATTAGACAAGAGTTGTGATAAATTGAATACTAAATAAACTGGAAGGAAACAAGTTTGTCTCTTTTTAAAGACAACTGGATGCACAGCAAACTAAAAATAACAAGGAAGAACGGTTGATTGGAAAACTAGTTTGACTTTTAATATTTTTTTTAAAAAATCTCAACTGAAAATTATCAAAGGTCATTGTTTCTGTAGAAGAAGGATAAAGTCTCGTGTGACTCCAATTTGCTGGAATTTGTCTGCTGTGATAATTGAATGTCTAGCACTTTAAAAATTCAAGTTACCTATGAGCTTAAAAGAAATTCTACTACTGCAAAACTCCAATTCCAAGAACCATATGTTGTACAGCTGAAAAAAAAGACACGTGATGGATGATTCAAATAAATATTTAAAAAAAGAAAACGAATAATTGGATGCAGGAAGAAAAACCCTAGGATCAGTATTTACATGCTTGCACTTTGGTAAAAAAAATTGATCACTGGAGAATTTTGTTTTTCTTTTTTTAACTGATGGAGATAAAATATAAAATTATTGGAATTGTTGTTCATTATCATTAAATACTGTAGATCATAAAATCATGTTACTGCTTTTTTATTATTTACCTGAAAATGGTGTGATTAACTTTGTTATCTCGTCTTGTGATTTGCATTGTATTTTCCCATGAACTTATCCCTTTTTCTGTTTCATTGTTGCAGCAGTTTACTAGCACCCATTTAATCACCTTTCATGCACAATAGAAAGTGAGTGAATGTCAGATTTCAACAACAGATTTGATTTCATGTTTTGGAAATGGGGAAACAAAAAAAAAATCTATAAAAAAAAAGAAAACCCATTGTTCAGAGATACGCTGCTTGTGTTCATGTTTCTGTGGAGGAAACCCACCCAAGACTTCACCCAAGTCATTATCTCTCTTCAGGAGTTATTATAGACATAAAGTTTTGCCAGCATTTATAATAAAAAGGTATGATGTTTAGAAGCATTTGCCACTGAAAGAAGTACATGCACACGCATACACTGGTAAGTTTATTCCAGTTTTTGTTGTTGTTTTTTTTTTCACTGCTTGTTATGTATAAGTTGGTTTTAACTGTATGGTATACAGAAAAAGAAGAAAATTTCACTTTTACAAAAATAAAACAGCTTAATGCTGTAGCATTTCTTATGGTCTTCATAATATATTAGCAGTTGGAGTGAATTATTAGTTGGATGGGGTGGGGGTAGGAATAGATGATGCATGTGCAGGCTTAGTATTGTCAGGAAGCTACAGAACATCTTTTTGTCGTAAAATATCATGCAGCTTACCTTCCATTATTTAACTCAATACAAATCTTTGCTCTGGGCACACCATTCTTGATCCATCATGTGATTCTAGTGTTTGTTCAGTACCAAGCATTTTTTGTCATTCTATTCTTTCCGGAACTTGTCAGGAAACCTGTCAAAACGATGCTTGTGTGGTTTTTTTGTTTGGTTTTTTTCATTGTCATGGAATTGACTTCATTTTAAAATAAGTCTGGGTCCAACTTGTACATCTGTTTGAGAGTCATCACCTAGATGAAAGCAAAGAAAGACCTTAACTGTTGGCTGGCACATGAACTTTACATGAATAAAGCTGATAACATTTCAAGATATTAGGGAGTTTGGATACTGTGCTGCTGGTAGTATGTAAAGCTTGACTACTCTGTTTAATTGTACACTTATCTTCATCCTTTGAGACTGTCTCTTCTTCCCCAAATAATAATATATTTCAGTTTCGTTGCATCCTGGTGAAAAAAAGTATATTACAGTAGTACCTCCTCCATTGCGGGGGTTACATTCCAGACCCACCCGCGATAGGTGAAAATCCATGAAATAGAAATATCCTATTTAAATACACCCTAGGCATGTTTTTATAACTTCTACGGTACTTTTAAATGCATTTTAAGGTCTTAAACACACTTTTAAAACAATAGAAACACGTTTAAACAAATAAAAGATATTGAGAGAAAGCAAGAGCAATGGAAAACACAAAAATATTGTACAAACAGTATAAAAAAATAGAGTACTCACCAGCAAAGATGACAACGATGATGATGCAGATGAAGCTTACGATAATTGGTTGCACTCTTCTTGCTGCTCCAGAATCTCCACTTCTACATCAGTGGCCGTGGAGGTACTTGTGGTGGGTGCAGCCTCCTCCTGCCTTGTGAAGAACATAGTTATGGGCAGTTGCTGGGCATGTTTCTTCTTTTGGGCAAGGAGGTTCTTGTACACCTGGATGGCTCCATCAATGCTGTTTTGGAACTGCAGTGAACGAACCATGTCAGGATCCCACTCAGCTAACATCTGTTTTAGGTCATTGGCCGTATGCATGACTCTCCCAAGGCGCTCTAGTGATAAGCCTCATCCTCTTCCTCCTCACTCGCTGACTTGGTGAGTTCTGACAGATCCTCATCGGTTAGTGGAGCTGAATGGGCTTCAGTCGTCCTGGGTCATATTCTGAAAGCCTTCGGAAGCTTAATTGCCTTGTCCACGGCCAAATTATGAACTTCGTCAGGAGAGAACCCTTTATAATCGTGCACAATTTCTGGCCAAAGCCTCTTCCAACAGGCATTCAGGGTCTCCTCCATCTCCTTGAGGGCTTTTTGTATGTTCTCCAGACAGGTTGCAATGGTGTAATTACGCCAGTAATACTTCAAATTAAAATTTCATCATTGTCCATGGATTCGACAAGATGATTTAAGCAGTTGCGAGTGTACAGCCCTTGAATGCTCGTATAATACCCTGGTCCATGGGCTGAATTATAGAAGTGGTGTTGGGTGGAAGGAACTCAACTTGCACTCTTTTTCATATGATAGATCAATGGTGTGGCCTTCTGCATTATCCATCAGCAGAAGCACCTTAAACTCAAGGCCAAGTTCGGCAAGGTAGACCTTGACGGCTGGGATAAAACAAACGTGGAACTATTCAGTTGTGAGGCATTTAGTGATCCAAGCTTTAGGGTTATGCATCCAATGGATTGGTAGCTGGTTCTTGATTTTATTCTTCAAGGCTCTGGGGTTCTTGGACTTGTAGATAAAGGCTGGCTTGATCATAAACCCAGCAGCATTTCCACACACAACCAAGGTTACTCTGTCCTTATGAGCTTTGAATCCAGGGGCTCAGATTTCCTCCTTCATGATGTAGGTCCGTTTCGGCATTCGCTTCCAAAACAAGCCGGTCTCATCCATATTAAAGACTTGCTCTGGTCAATAACTACCCTCCTCAATGATACTCTTGAAGGTCTCGGTGTACCTTGCAGCAGCAGCTTCACCTTGCAATGAAACACTCTTCAACTGAAAGCGCTTCTGGAAGCGGTCAAACCATCCCTTGCTGGCAGAAAAGCCTCCTGATGAAGTGTAGAAGGCTGAGGATCATCAGGATTGTCTCTGTCTGACAGTTCGGCTTTGGAAGTGCCTTCTTCAGAACCTCTTTGATTGGCAAAAGTGTCGTACAGCTTCTTTGACTTGGTCCTGATGGTGTTACCATCCAAAGTGATGTTTTTCTTTCGGAAATCTTGGATCCAAAAAGCCAGGCAGTTTCCATCCTGACGATGTTTTTATTGCGGATGGAAACAACTCATTTTGCACCTTCATTGATGCACAGCGAAGCAGTTGCCCTGATATTCTTCTCATCTTTAATGATGTAGCGAACAGTTGACTCATTAATACCATAATGGCGGGCCATGGCAGCGTAACTCTGTCCTTCCTTTATCATATCGAGAAGTTCCACCTTCTCCTGAATCATCAAGAACTTTCTCTTCTTTGGCTCACCAGAAGCCTTAGATGATGGGCGTTTGGGTAGCATCCTTGGGGTTATCAATAAAACAGCAAGGCGAACAGCAGCTCTCCCTGGGAGATGTGAAGCAGCGAGATGCTTCTAAAACAGAACAGCCAGTCAGCGGAGATTTAAACTCAAACAATGCTACGGAATGCTGCGAAATTGTGAAAACATACGCAATATGAAAATTAATAGGTCTTACAGAAAAAACTGAACTGCGATATGACGGGGGTTTACTGTACTGTCATAGAAATTTGCGGTCACTTGTAAGACATCTTTGATATAAAGAACATTTGGATATTACTTGCTAAATTATGAGCCAGTGAAGCTTGGCTTTCGTACACCTGAAGAAGAAAGGGTTTAGTCTGCTCCGGGAAAATATGCATTTCCACTGATTTAATGTTCGCCTGTTAACATTAATATTTCAAAAGTTTATTTTAGTATCATTGATGAGCTTTGTTCTAGCTGATACATCATGAAAGCTGAAAATATGAAATTGCTGCTTTTATCCAGAATCAGCTTCTGTTGGTAGTGACTGCATTGCTGAAGTTCACCAACAGACGGGCACACAAAAGATGTGCACTAACTTGAGCATCCATAGTTCTGCTGTGTGTAGGGGGGGGGCACTTTTTTTTTTTCAGAAAATATTTCAACTTTGCATACTGCCATGCTTTGTGGATTCAGAAGTTTGTGGTCAGGTTTTTCTTGATGCTGTTGTATTTTCTGAACAGTGTTAGAAAGGAAAAAAACAAAAAAAATTACATCAACTGAAGACTGAAAAGTGCTATGTTTGGAAAACAGGCAAATGTTTCTAGCTGAGCCCTACCAAAAAAAAAGAAAAAAATAGAAAGAAAAAGATAAATCTACTCCCTGAGGAATATCTAATTATGGATGTTCTGTGGCTGAAGACCAGATTTTTCTTAGACAAAAGAACAAGGAGTATTGAATTTATACAAGAATTTTATTGGCAAATGAAGAATGGCTGGTTTTCCAGTTTGTTTGTTCACTCCTGTGTGATTTTTCATGCACTAATTTTAAGGAAATTTATATTAAAGCTGTATTTAGTTTTAAAATTTGTCAACAAAATTAGTGTAAAATCAATGGGAATGTCTTTGAACAGGTAAGTATATACTTAGTATGTGAAAAGAGGTAAAGTATTTTGTTATTTACTAATCATTAATTGTAAGACTAGATGTGCCACTTTTAAAAAAAAATGAGGCTAACATTTTTTCATTTCAGTTCACTCAAGTGTAATGAATACTGTCACTTAGCTTCTTGAAAAGGGAAGTAACTGCTAAAAATTTTAAATTGTAATATTTTGTTTGGCTATCTTTAAAATTGCAGTATGATTTCTGAAGAATGTTACATTTTATTTTTAAGTGCAGGTTTTTTTATAATTGGAAAATATTAAAGAATAACATCTGCAATAGACATTTTGAGTGTACTTTCAGAAACGTATTTTTCACTTTGTGTTTCAAATACAGTGGACTCTCTGAATTGACATTGAAAGAGACCGCAATAAAATGCTGATTTAGTGAAAGTGTCTGGGTACTCTAGAGAAAGGTGGGGTGGATGGAGTTGTTTCCCTTTCATTATTTAATCAAGGGCATGAAGCTGGCAGTATTTTATGTAATGCAGAGTCTTGAAAATCCTTGTTTATTTATTTCTTCATTCCCCAGGATAAAACTGATTTTAAAAAAAACTGCACTGCAGTAAAAAAATTAGTTCATATCTATGGCCTTGCTTCTGTAGGTAGGTAGCTGTGATGTCCTCCATGTGCAACTATCTGCAGGGTTGATTAATTTTCGCTCGCCTGGGATTGTGTGATTGTTGTACTACTTCCGTTAACTGGAAACCACCACCACTAAAGTGCTTGGCATGCTCTGACTTTGACCAATCAATGCAAACAGTTCTGGAATATAAAATTTACTAGGTAGGCTGGTTAAGCCAATTGATTAAAGCTGTGTGTTGTACTGGGTCAGAATTTAAAAGAAATAGATTTATGGCTGGTTCATTTATTGGTTAGACTCACTGACTACAGTCTTCTAGTATATATTTATTGTAATTGTAATTCTGTTTTTGTACTCATTTCACAAAATATTTAATCAATGTTTGAACTGATACAAAACATACTAGTTATGTTGAAACAATTTAACAGCTGTATATTTAAGGGAGTCCCTGGTTTCTTGTGTAGTGGAAAGAATTGGGCCTTACTACAAGGTATAACATAGAAGAAAATTGGCATAATTTAATCCCAGAAAAACATCTAATGGTTTAATTTGCAACACTGATTATATTTATGGATCTAAAAAGTTGGTGTTTTGAATTAATGTATTTAGATGTAATTCATAAAAATTTTAATTTGAAGACTTAATTTGGTTATAACCTTCAGGTTTATTCCTTCATGTCAGACAAAGGATAGACAGATAATAAGTACACTGTTCCTATGTTGCATTTAACAGCTATTTATGTAGGCTATGGAAGCTGATCATAACCTTGTTGCAACCTTCCATTCACTTGACAAAACATTGCAGGATGTTGGTTTTATGATTGTGCAAATTGCTCTTTATCTGCTGGGTTATCTTATGCTGGTACACCTGCAGTCAGTGGCTGGGGAGTGGAGGCTGAACTGATTTGTTCCAAAGGTTAGTGTATATCTATTGTTCCCCAACCAGGCACCCTAGTTAACATTCCATAATTCCACAGCTGTTTATCTGCTTTCAGTCAGCTACCTATCGGATGCCTGGACCAACCAATTTTATTCGTGATACATTGTAGTTTAACATGCCTCACTTGTTGATTTATTTGTGTAAGGGAAAATAATGCTGATAATAATAATAATTATTATTGAATGATCATAGGAAGCATCTGCATGCAAAATTTGACCTAGCTTTGTGTATTTCTTCTAACCTATATATAGTGACCTGCTGTAATGTGGAAACCTGTTGCTACTGCAGTGTTAGTTCTGGAATAATGATAAGCAATAGTAGGGTGCAGTGCTTTGTAAGTACATCTAAAGGATGTTGCATAGGTTGGTATCAAGAAGCATAATTCATCTCCCCAATAATTATTAATTAATACAGGTGTTATAGACTTGGTTGTTTGAGTTATTGCTCTGCTGTTTTGTGCTGACACTTGATTCCACAGCATGTATCTAGTTGACCTGCAAAACGTGCATGCGCACTACTTTCAGCAGGTGGTCTTTTTTTGTGATACTTACTGCCACTGCAGTAATACCTCAGTATATACAAAATTTCAGTATTTGGAGCATCATAGGACTGTAATGAGACATTGTAACAGTTGGTGTCATTCTTAGTGAGAAGATAAAACAGTCCACGTTTCATGACTACTACATAAATTAGCAAAGCTGCTACCTTGATGGCTCGTGTCAGCTCTCCACGCTAATAATTCCCATCCTTCCCTACTAAGGCATTTACAGAGCTGTGGTGTTTGTTAGGCTGAGAAACTTTATGGCTTCAGCTAAAACCCTGTAAATATATTATACAGTGTACTGTTTGTTTTTATTTTTGCCTCTTGCTAATTAAAATTCTGCACAATGGGAAAAAAAATTTTCAATATTAGTCGTCTTGTTTACAACATGAATGATAAGGTAGTTATAAGCTATTCAATATGCGAACAAGTTCCAGAATGCACCGCCACCACACATCAAGGTATTACTGTGCTGTTATTGTAATCACCAACAGTAGCACTGGTTGATATTCTTACAAGGATTCTTTAGATCAGCTATTACTACAAAATAAAAGTACCACCTGGTAGCTGCTGCTGTCAGTAAAATCTGTACCAATCGATGAAACCATACTGACGCTTGCTCATTTTGCTTTAATTTCCCATGCCATGCTTTTCCTGACATTCCTCGCATGAATGAGGCAGTTGGTGTGTGTTAACAGCATTTCATTGATCGGTGCAAGTTTTTTTTTGTATAATGGTATTTCTATCATTTGGATTTCCAGATAAGAGAAGTTCTGTTGTTCAGTTATTTGCATGTGTCGAATGATCAGTTGGTGCAAATTGTCACTAGTGCTTGTTTACTAATGAAGACTTTATCACAAACTGCTAATGTAATAATGAATTTTGACAATTAACTGAACCCAGAAAATGCAGTTAAAATACTGTAAACAACAAAATTTGATCAAATTCGTTATAGGTGAATCATTTGCCACACTTAAAATGCCCTCCGTTTTTTTTTTTTTCCATTTTCTTCAATTTTATATTTATAAAATATTGACCTCTTCATAAATGCCTTTTTTCAATGTAATAAATGATTTACCATGTTTAACTTGAATAATGATAGTAATTTTCAGTAGATGGCAAGTCACAAGGATGTAGTGCAGTTGTTGAAGTAGTTGGGCTTATTGGCTCATGTGCATTTGGTCTGGCTATCTTGTAACACAGCCACCATATCTCACTGCCCACAGGTAATGGTGTTGAACTTCAGCTCCTTTCTGTTGAATGGTCAATGTCGGCAACAAAATCTCGACACTCGAGTGGTGGTGGTGATGCCACTGATGGAAGCATGCTATGTCACTAGTCTGGGAACTGAACTGCAATAATTTTGGCTTCATGTCCATTGGAAATGCTGAAATCTTTGGAAATCTGTTGAACTATGGCCATACTTAAGTAAAAGAAATGTTGTGGAATCTGCCTGTTTTCAGCATGGTGATAGTTAATGCTGGTAAACTGTCCTCTTAGATAACTAATTTATGGCATGGGGACTGCATTGACCAGGTATAAGAAGAAATGGTGTGGTACGGTTTTTCAGCATTTGGGTTTAACATTTATACTAGGCTGAAATAACAGCACGTTTTATGATTTGTAAAATTGTGCTAGATTTCAGGGAAGTAATTAAGCCTTTTCTGCACACTATGAGCACTTGGCTGCTTATCAATTTTGTTGATTGTTAATTTGAATATACCTGGTTTAAGAAAAAGATGCTCCAGTATATTTGTAAGTTTAATAAAAAAAACTTTAATTTTAAGTTGTGCTGATATGTTCTTTCTTTACAGATTGACAGCTACTCCTGGATCCAAAAAACCTAGCCATATTAGAGTGATTTGGGGCAAGGTCACGCGTCCCCATGGATCTAGTGGAGTAGTTAGAGCCAAGTTCCGGCACAATCTGCCCCCTAATGCCATTGGAAAACGAATCAGAGTGGTAAGCAAACAAGCACACAAGTTTATTCCTTGGCTGATGTGGAATGCCAGCTGATGTTGGTTCACAGTAAAATCCTGTGTGTGTGAATATAAGATTTTTTACCAGAAAGTAAGGATGAAATTTGGCAGGATCAATTGATAACTTTTCTCTCTCTCCCTCTAAGATCTCTTTAAATATAGGATTTTATTAGGTAGTTTGTTTTTTTTTTTATTCAGAATCATTTGTCTGTGTGCACACCAACAAATTACTGAAACATTGGATGAGAAATGTTTGTTTGTTTTTTTGTTTTTGTTTTTTTTTTTTTTTTTCTATTTAAAATTGGGTTCATGGATTTGACCATCACAGGCTGTTTACATAATACTCAGCTGGTATCAGCTGACAGCAGTCCTCCGAATTTGCCGAACTAATCAAGATATGTCAGTAATATGAGAGGAAAATCTGCTTTTTTTTTTAAATAACAAGGATTGAATAACAACATAATTTCAAATTTTCATTCTGAACAGACAGAAACTCTACTTGTGTTCTGAAATATTTATGAATAATAGCTACCAGTTGTTTCTTAATTTTGAACAATAGTGCACCCTGCTTTTGATATAACTGATCTGAGTTGCCATTTGCTGCTGAAGTTGTGTACTGAGTATACACAGGGCTGTGTCGTCATTTGGAAGGGTCAGCAATCTTACTGGAAGTTGTGTTATATCATTCGGCTGCTTAACGTTTTTGAAAAAAATTAAATTAAATACTGATTTTTATCTTTTTTACCAACATTTACTATTTCTGCTACTAATAATAATGGATCATCTTTACTCTTAGCTCTTGGTATAAAGATTATAGATGGTGTGTGTCATTCATGTGCCCCCCCCCAAAAAAGTTTTCGGTATCATAAATAATTAGGCTAAACCTGAGGTTTTTGCAGAATTCTATCTCTTAACTCTCTTTTTTTTGTCCCAAATGATGGAATTTTTTGCTGATATTTATTGCCACAAATAATGAAGATTAAGACACGGTTTCTGAGACTGATGGGACAAGATTATTATAATTATAGAGCTAGGCAGTAAAGTAATTAATATTTTTTTTTTTTTTTGTAGCGATCACCGTACTAACATACACAAAATCTGGTTCTGTTTAAGACAAGGTGCTTAATATCTTTGTTTAAAATAAACTAGATGTTCCACCTAGTCTAGGTATATCTAACTTTTGCTAAATAATAAGTAAAATAGAGTTGTAAAGGAAATAGAGGTCTCGCTTCCATACCAGAAAATTATGCAGGGGGACCTCTGTGCAAATGTCTGTAAGGTTAATTGTTTTCACTTGGTTAAATGCTAATGATGCTATCAGAACGAACACGTTTGTTATCGTCGTTAGGTCAGGACCCTGAACACTAGGAAAATAAATGGGTGGTGCTGGAAATTATGGTCGGTTTGAAAGTGCCAATGTGCTCTTGTTTTTAGATTGGAGGTAAAAGAAAAAAACAGTATTGGCGATGTAGACAGGTTCATTTTAAACTGGTTGAGTGAATCTTGAGTTTTACTGTGTCAGAGAAATTAAAGGAGACTGATTTAACGCCACTTCATTCATTGGTCATAATGAAAACTAAAAATAGGTTTAGAGAGTGAAGCAATGCACAGATTGATACGAGACATTCTGGACAAGCTGAAACAAATTCAGGGAGGAATTTTTGTAGAAAAACCTTTGTGGTGTGGCAGTCATGTGTGCAGACAAGGATCACTTTTCAAAGTACAGTATTACCAAACAAGGCAGTTTACTGCAAGCCTAATGAGGACTGCTTAAGTACATAGGTGGGGTCTCAAGAAACCATAAGCAAATATGAATTGAGTCTGTTGTTGGTGATGCTGATTTTCATTTACCACCTGTAAATTCTTTAATGGAGAAAATTCATGTGCTGAAATGTTTCTTTAAGATGTGGGTTGGACACTTGTTAGAGGTTATTTACGAAAACAAATAGATGAGGTTGACTTGTTTTTTAGCATAGGTGTGCAATTAGAACAAATACAGTACAGGTAGTAATACCTACAATTACATGTGTGCGAGATGATGTTTTGCTAGCTTGTATGCAAGCTGAAGTGCTGATCAATGGCAAATGTGGTTATGTTTTCTATTTGTGTTGAGAATGTGGCAATAGTTTGTTTTTGCTTTTTTAATTAACCTTTATAATTAAAGGTATGATAAAGGTAGATCTAACAATTCTGTAATGAAAGAAAGGCTTTCCTATACAGTATTTGGATATCTAGACTTTTGATTTGCATTTAACAAGCTTCCAACTCTAAATTATTTGTCATGGTTCTGCAAAGGTTTTTTTATACAGAAATTCTGATATGTCACTTCTATCTAGCCTTTATATTGTAATTTAAACATGAAGTTAGTTTGGTGTTTAGCACGTTTTGCTGGGCAAATTGTGAATGGGTAATTAGGCAAAAGAGGGTTTTGATTTACAGCACTCATTGCCTTTAACCAGAAAATCGGTCTTTGATGTGGTAGGAATAGAGTGTATATCTTATTTGTACCCACTTCTGTGTTTAATTCAGTTTTTTGTTGTTGTAACTGAAGAAATGTTCATTAATAATACTGGTGAACTTTAATTTATTTGCAGTTTGCGGGGAATTTCTTTATTTTATAATCACTAAGCATTGATTTGAGCTTTATCAATAGCTTTTTATTAAATAAGCGGACCAAGTAATAGAATTAAAATTGCATATACTATTTTACTTCTTTTCTGCGTTAGTGTAGATTTTAATTTTTAATGTCAGTAAATATAATTTCCATTCTTTAAAGAGATGGTTTGGATTGTCATTGATCAAAGCTGGTTTTGTGACTTTCCATCTGGTTAAATTTTTTTTGTCCAAAATGATGTGTCTGTGTCTGATACACATTGCCACAAGATGATGAGGATTTGCACGGCTTCTGAGACTGATGGAACAGAATGAAGTTGTATATTATTGGAATAGCTTCATGGTGCACCAGTCAATGAACAAAATGCCAGAGGTGCACAAGATGGTGCTTTATCTTTCCTTGAACCTTTTTGTCCATTGATAGGTCTTGTTGTTTTTTTAAAGGGAAGTGGTGGGGGAGAGATAGTCTCCTTTTTAAAAAGTGTCTATAGCATTATACTGAAAAGGGATTGTTTAATATTTTTTTTAAAGTGTAGAAAATTTGAGGGGGTTAAAAGGTGGGAGGATTGACATTAAAATTTTTGTTGGATTTAATGCATTTCTTACTTTTTTTTTTTTTTACAGATGTTGTATCCATCAAATATATAAGGCCATGAACTTCATGAAATAAAAGTTTTTCATCCATTATTTTCGATTTGCTTTGTTCTTTTAGATATTTAACTGGTGTGCTTATACGGTTATCATTAGCTTTTACAGTAAACCATCTATCATGCCACGAGTGTTTAAGTTAGCAGCATCACAACAACAGCCAGCTGCTATAAGAGACCAGCGACAAGATCTTGAATGCTGACGAAGTGGGTGCTCCGTTGCATTCATGCCAGCCAGTGCTCTCTCTTAGTCAGCCACTGGCAAGTGATCTATTCAACTTCGGTTTGTGTGTAGCTTGGTCATCTTTATGTATTCAGACCAGTAACACCTGGTAAAAGTAATTTTTCTTAAACTGTCTTGTGCATGCAACCTTTGGTCCGTTTTGATCTTTGATTATTCAAAAGAAAAAGAAATCTTTAAGAAACTTTGTGTAAGTTTCTTTTCTGTTGAGCATATATCTGCAAACTGGTAACTAACCCTCCCCTTTTGTCTTTAGTATGTAACCCAGTCCGTCATTCATCAATTTACATAAAATCCCGGGTGTTTTATGAAGGAGAAATCGTACAAGAGTAAGGTGGAAACAGAATGCACTGCATATGGTGTGCAGAATGAATAATGCAAATTTCTGCTTAATCTGGTATTATGAAATGAACAGTGGATTATTTTTTAAGGAACAGAGCTCTGAAAATTCAATATTGGTTTACAATGTTCAATAAAAATATTTGATGCGAAATGGATTCATATCATACTCAAAAAAAATTTTTTTTTAACCCTCCATGTTTGGCATATGATCATTAGCCAAAGTATGTCTGAAAATCTTAATACTTAAGACTGCTACATAATGGCTCCTGGCCTGTCAGCTAAGGGATTCAGTGATGTGGAACATGGATGACTTGGTATCTTAGTTTATTTATGCCAAAATTAATAGGCTAATGCAGCTCGTTTTGATTCGGTTTATACAGCCTGGTCATAATTCTATTGTCTATGTCCGTTTATCGGGGGGGGAGGACGACCGCTATCAATAGTGGGTGTGTCTGAACATTAATTGAAAGTATAAAGCCAGGGAAACAGCGGTACTGGCTCAGCAAGAAGTCATCGATAGCAGGATCGTACACTGCCAGCTGTCGCGAGTCAATTGCTAATTAAACCATGCTAACTTCGGAATGTTTCATTCTGGAGGAAGTCGGAGCTCGCCAACCTTTGGCGGTGGTACTCGCTGTCCTATTCCTTGGCGGATTTTGGATTTTATAACTGCAGCGTCGGCGAGGATCGAACAACTCGCCGAGGTTCAGGGTGTCGTATCAGCCCGGGGACTGGGTCCGCTCGTCAACCATGTTCCGTAAAAGAAAACGCAGCGCCGATATAACAGATGACGATCCGGTGTTCACGGTTAAGTACATAGGGTGCACGGAGACGTTCTCCGCCTGCGGGAAAGGCTGCATAACCCTGCCGGTGCGGAAGATATGGGACAACGCCCACAAGCTGGACCGGGTCGACGTTGTCATCAATCGGTACGGGCTCTTCGTGAGAAGCCGCCCCGAGGACAAAAAGACCCCAGAAAGGCGATTCCCCATTGAAGAGATCACGTACTGCGCTGCCGCCGCCGCGGTCAACCACCGCATCTTCGGCTGGATCTGTCAAGTGGACGGCAGCCCGCGGCTGGAGTGCCACGCGGTGCTTTGCAGGACCGTGGACAAGGCCCAGGACATGTCGTTGGCTCTGACCCGGGCCTTCCACGCGGCCTTCAAGGACTGGAGAAGCCAAGTGTCCAAAGAGACCAGGAAGAAGGAAGCGGTGAGCAGGGCTGCTCTGCATGCCGAGGCGTCGCTCTCGTGGGAAGACGTCTATCGGCGACGGGTGCGGGATTTACAGGACAGCTACTCGCAGATGAGCTTGGCGGGGGAAAAGCCACAGTAGCGGGGCCTGGTACTTCTATCTATGATCATGGATGGAGGTTTATGTCTGGAGTCCGCGGTTAAGTATTTCTCGTCTTTTTTTTTTTTTGCTTTCTGCTAAGTGAGCATCGCTTCCAGATGCATTTCTAAAAGATGATTATTTTTGTGATATAATAAATTTGTTACGAATTTGCTTTATTATTGTTATTGAATTAGTGCGGTGGCGTTACTGATCTGTTGAGATCGAGCCTCTAGCACCTGTCTCCTGTTCAAAAATGGGGGGGGTTCTAGCGGAGCCCCTGATAACTAGGTGGCGTTACCACCCGGTCGGGGGAAAACCTGAAATATTTGCAGATTTCAAACGGCGACGACATCGAGACAAAAGCCAGAGTCTCACTGAGTCATTCCCTGGGTAATGAGGAGATTTAGACCAACCGTGGAGGGAGGGCCAAACTTTTATATTTGAGAGAGATGGGTGGGACTGCTGCATTGTGACTAATGGATGTGTGTTCGCTGAAACTGATGTTTAGAAGCCGGGGTAATTTTGTTGTTTTTTTTTTAATTCAGGCAACAACATCTTCAGCTGTTTTGATCAAACGCCGCTGTCATCTCCGTATACGCACCTTGCTAAGTGTAGCCGAGTTGTTTTCCTACATGTATAACGGTGGTACCTTTTCGATTTCTGGAATGTCTTAGACACTAACGTATTTGATGAATAGCGCAGGCGCTGAACTACCACATTTCGGTTGTAGCAGCGAGACGGAAACTCGTCCCGGTTCGGCCCCTGGGGCAGGGAACCGTCCGTGGACGCTCGCTGCCTTTAGGCTGATTGGATTTATAATCGTCTTGCCAAAAGTCTCACTCCCTAACAATAACGAGTTTTTAGTATCACATCTTGTGTACTGTTTACATTTGCTGTTCTCGGGATCCTTTACTATTGTGGTACACAGAGGACCCTGAACTCTGTAGCTATATTTTCGAACTTAGGTTTCCTCCACGTGAAAAGTAGGACGGGAATCGATACATCAACACAGAAGGAACTGCCACACGGCGCCTCAGCCGCCAAACTACAGTGAATGCGCTCGCGCACATTATAGAAACACCTGTTTCTCTCCTGACTTGGCAATTGCAGAGCTGTGATCTACTGTGAAATCAATGAGCTTGTAACCGTTGTGCGACCTGAAAGAGGTCTCCATGAACTGACGGCACCTTGTTAATGCCCTAGAAATAACGCTGTACTTGGAACCAACAGCAGCCTTCGTCATCCCGATGGCATAAGCCACTTTCTTCTGGTATTAAATGATGCGTAGCCATTCCTGGACTGACCGACTGACACCTCGTGTGTGGCCAGTTTATAAAGGAAACGGTAATTGGTCGTGTGCGAAGACGTAAGAGAAGTGATTTGTACGCTTAATATCATGGGCTTCTTTCCGGGTTTTCCATCCTCATCGAGAACACACACAAGCACCGTACGAGCTCTGCGAGGAGCTCACGTGAGAAATGCATTTAGACATGTAGGTCCTCAACCCAGTCGGGAAAAGACGAAACTTCATCGCCTTTCGGAAAATTCTGGTACTCGCAGCATTTACCTTGCCATATTGCTCCTCCTCCGCGTTTATTCCCGTGCATATCTCAAGCTTGTACGAGAATGTAGTGTGCGTCAGGTGTACAGTATGACGCTACCTTTAAATCCCTGGCCCCTTATACGAACCAGAACGGCTGCCGACTGTACGTTGGCCGGAGCGATCAACTTAATTGTCAAAATATTTCTGAACGTTTGTGATTAAGAGAGTCTCTTATTTCGGTTTATTTATTAAGTTAGTTAAGTCTGTCGATATTAGCTTTTAAAACACAACGGCAAAACCCCCTATTGACTGAAGTTGAGCGAATTTCCGTCAGTCGGGAACCTTGGAGACGTCGCGGCAGAAAGTCAGTATTTGCGGAAGCCCCAACAGGGTGGCGCAGAACCTTTCCTCGCGCTCATGGCCGCATCTCTTGACAAGAAATATCCCGGTGTTGCCAGAAATGTGAAACTGTCGTCGTAGCCGGACTGACTTAACTCGGGGGATAAAAGTCCCCTAAAGGGGGGGGGCGGACGCTTCGTCCCGGGTCTCGCGCGGGAGACATGAATACCGAGTAATTCTGTCGTCATGAGAACAAAACGCGATGTTTTACCAACTCCGCTAGTTTTGGGGCGGAGGAAGCGGACATTGATTGTGCGCGTGCGCGCCCCGCCGACTGACTTCAGGTTCCCAGATTTCCGGTTAGCGGTTGGAGCCGCGAGGTTGACGTGAAATGCACAGGTTGCACGAGGAGTCGTCGTCGGACAGATCCGCTCGACCGATTCCCCCCATCTTCAACATGGCCAGGCAGCTCGGGCACCGGCGATGGCTCCGGCTGCTCATGGCGGCCACCATCCCTGTCGGTTTGGTCGTGTCTCTCGTCGTCGGCCTGGTGCTGTACCACTCCGAGAAGACGTTCACGGGCGCCCTGATAGACTGCTACCCGCAAGAGGGCGCGTCCGAGGAGAAGTGTAAGGAGAGAGGGTAAGTTACTATAGACCGCCACCGGTTCCGGTAGATGTCCTACGCCCTGCTCTGTCCTCAAAGGTTTCAGTTAACGGATAATTGAAAACCCGCTGCTAATTTATCCGCCGATCCTCGTTGAGTTGGAAAGAGAGAGGGGTTGAAAATTGTTTACATCGTCTCGAGTTTGTGACCTCGGGCGATCACCGAGGCCGGCCGGCCGGCCTGACATTCCCTCCGCTGTTCTGATAAATGCTCCAAGCTCCATGCCTCTCGGCCTCTTTAACACGCCGTCACACACGGCATAAAACTCCGAAAAAAGAAGCACTTTGACGGGTCGCACCTGTGCACTTACGGTCGCTACTATTAATTTTAAAAACAACTTTTCTACTGGTTACTAGAACAGTCTGGTGAAATGCAGCCTGTTCTTTGTGGGGGCCGGATGCCCCCGGCCGTCATAATAGCACCGTACTGCGAAAGTCGGGTAATAAATATTCTAGTTTTTTTTGTAACGCCCCGATGGATGATCCTTTGACCTTCGCTCGTCGCCTTCTAGGTTTATATGTATTTTATACTTCACTGGCGATCCGTGCGCCAGGCCCAACCGGGTCGGCGGGGTCTATCCTCAAACAAGTTATCTTATCGCCAGAGGAGCAGGGGGACGTTTGTCTATATCGCTCTCCTGAAGAGATGAGGGCGGGGGGAGTTCTGCCTTTTATTTATCTTGTATTTATGATCTGTGTGTTTGTCACTTTAAAGAAAAAAACTGCAGAGCCAGACAGACAGACAGACTCGGCTCGTACTGTTATAACTGTCGTCCACGAGCAGTTTATTGTTGTTTCCAGCTTTGTCCGAAGCTAAGACGATTCCAGTCGGGAGGGAGGGTTGTGTGTGTGTGGAGGAGAGAACTGATTTGTTAACTGCTGAACCAGTCGTTCCCCTTACACTAATATAAGGGGCCAATTTCAGCTTGGGGTTGTGGGGGGGAGCTCTCCGACGATGTGTTCGGAATCAAAAGAAAGACGGAGAACCGCTGTTGTCCAGGCTCTCAAGACTGCCGAGGGTGGTCTCCCTTGTCGAGACTGGATGAACGGAAATTAAGTAGAATGCATTTCATCTGCCTTTGTTTAAATTGCAGGCTTTAACCTACCAAAAGAATTGATCTTTACTACGGTTCTTTGAATTTCGGTCTTTTTTTAAAAAAAAAAATGGTGTTACAGTAAGCTTTAAAGGGCCGGAATTGCTCGGCTTTTCTTATCTTCGTTTTAGGAGAGTTCTGATTGAAGTATTCCAATTCTTTTCTGGTAAATAAAAAAGTACTTAGGTAAATAAGTTATTTCCCATAATAATAATAACGGTCGGTCCCAGTAAGCTAAGGTGGACGTTACAAATTACAGACGAGCAGCTAGTGCATCCAGGTGTCAGGGGTTATTCGAGAAGACCAGACAACTTAACATCCACATTCCATCAGTAGTCACTGCCTTTGAGACTGCAACTAAATCAAAGTCGGGTCACATCCTGTCCCTGACACCAATGGTTGCCGAAATGTGTGCTTAACTTATGTCTTTAATTCACTATTACAATTCATTCGAGTTCTTAACCCACCCGATAACATTAATTGACCAATTTCTGCGCAAACGCGATGCGGAGTAGTCAGGTGGTTAGGGTACTTGCAGCGTTCTGGGAAGTCTCCAAAGATTAACTTACACGCGGCTTCAGTTAGATATTCTTCTTGATGTCTTAATTACCGGTCAAGTCATTCCAGAAACCGACTTCAAACAATACTGATAGAACATCCGCACGTACATACGTAGTAACATTTCCTTATATATTGCACGTCTTTCTAGGAAAAGTTAAATTAAAATGTCACTGTAACTGGATTTAATAACTACGGCGGCTCTTGTTAGTGGCCCACAGTACTCAATTAAGTATACCGTGGATGGACCTTATTTAAAAAAAAAAAAAAAATCAGTATGTGATTATTTGTGCTGATCAGTTATTTTCAGATGCTGTTCAGCTAAAGAATCAGGTCTAGAACTGTAGTGGGCTGACCACCGACGCTCTGTCGTTTTCGAGATAAGTGCCTTGGGATAGATGTTTTAATGAAAGCTTTGTGCGAAATTATTTTTTGTGATTCAGACAGATTCAATCAAAGCTGAATGCAAGCATTGCCAGCAAGATGTGTCTGCGGGTGAAGAAATTGCAGAGACATTCAAAGTTACAAGTGCCAACACGACGAACCATCATTGGATTTAGAAATGTCAGTCGCTTAACTCCTAACTATCCGTAACTTTTTCAGTCGAACAGCGATATAAGATGCTGGTTTTCCAAAAAAGAGACCTTCAATTAATGCTGCGATAGTAAAATGACAAGTATAGCATTGGCAACACACATCTGGACAGCTTGGTACTAGTGGAACGCCATTTCTTAGTACGGTCTGATTTGGAAAGACGGGAGCCATCCTAAATGTAGTTCCAATTCCAGAATTATACAGAGCCGGCCACATAAGTGAACAAGTTTTAGCTGGTTTGAAGAAAGTTGAAACACCACTGGATAAAATCCTTTTTGTCTTTGGGGCAATGCTGCCATCATGGCTGCTGGACTTCTCAAAACCGGATTACCATCACTATCTTGTTTTATCCAAAAATTACGCATCGTTGATGCCATATTTATCCAATGAGTATCAGAGAGATAGTTGGCCGTTTCTACCATTCTCCAGCTGTCTCACAAGAGCTAAATAGCTTCCAGAAACAATTGCAAAAGACGCCTAATCATTGGCTTGTGCACTAGCCGATAATATTCCAAATCTAACTTCATGTCAATGGATCCTAACTGAAAATAAGTCGTTTTAAAGCTCTGCGAAAAGATCACAAAAGTTGCGTCTTTGGAATGCAAGAAACTTCATTATAATTCCGTCAATTAGACTATAAGACTCTTCCTATACAAAGCTACCATTAATACTCTTTCGAAGCAATCTCGACAACTGTGGAAGCTAAAGTTATTTGTGCAAAGGTGCTTACGTATTTGGCAGATAAGAAACTCTATATTTTCACAGGGTTAGACCCTAATTTCACACGGAAGTTCTAGAGTATGGATAGAACAAGGCATTGGTTGATAGAAGAAATTGAAAAAAAAAATGGAAGATAAGTAAATTAGGCAAAACTCCAAGGAAAATGTAGTCGCAGACTCCGATACAAGTCTTGATGATTCAGCCATACCACAGATTTCAGCTGCTGAAACAAAAGTGAAAATTCCCCCAGGACTTTGGCGCCGCTATGAAGAAATATCGGTGTGGAAAAAAGGAAAGAAAGACTTTCAGTTCTACATCAGAGCAAACTGCAGATTCTCAAGAAATAAAACAGGGGGAACCCCCGTCCCAAAAATAAAAAAAAAAACACTGCTTTTATAGACGATATCTTGATTTGCTCCTCCTACCCAAACGTAACGATCTTTTGTTATGGTTTAAAGCAAATACGCCATTCATAAAAGGCTGACACGATAGAGAGAGAGAGCTTGTGCGCGTACGTGCGCCTCCCCTCCTTCATCCAGAAATTGGTGAAAAGTTGATGTTTTTGCATCATAATTAAAGATCTTTTGACTTTAAATACCGACTTAAACTTTTGGCGGAGTTTCCAGTTTTGCATCTCTGTTTGTAGATCAGATACAGGGTGTTCGGAAAGTCACTGTGCACTTATATATTTATTAACAGACATGTTTCAATATAGAATACAGGAGGTAAATATGAATGACAATTATAAACAATGTTGAAAGTGACCCCAGTTAGCATCAATACAGGTTCTTCAGTTGTTAAAATCATATTTGGATCAAAATCTGAAATATAAAAAAAATATGATTAGAAAAGTTCACAGTGACTTTCCGAACACCCTGTACTTCCAATGCTTTGACTTTCACACGGCCATGCACTAACCAACATTCGGGAGTGACTCTGCTGATTAGTTTAACAGAGAAATTTCTTAGCTTCTGGTTTTAAGTAGAACATTTTCACTATGTTTTCGAAATCATTTGGAAGGTTCATAGATGTGCTGAATTTTGAATCCACGTTTTTGGGACAACATCTCTTTTAATACTCACCTGGTTATGTATTAATTGGGATGTTGATAAAAACTTGGTACAACATAGAAAACACGGAAAGGAGAGATATTACAGATTTCTCTAACTTTGTTGCTATGACAGCTAGTAATTCAGCCGACCGATTATCGATTACCTGTCGACTAATCGACACGTGCTTACCACCAGTAAACAACCCAACAAGAGCTGACTGTGCAGAATCTGGACGCGATGAAGACACGAAGAAGCCCTCGAGACACCGACAGGGGACATTATTATCCTTCCGTCTTGTTGTTCACTTGTTTTACTTCCAGGTGCGTGTGGAGGGGAAGCAAACATGGCGCCGGTCCTCGCTGCATCTATCCGCAGGATGGACACGGGTACAAAATGGAAGGAAAGCCAGAGAGAAGGGAAAGAGAGTGGGTTGCCGGGTTGCGGCGACTCGACACGCCTCTCTTCTACCGGCGGCCAGCATTCACCCACGTCACGCTGAACGTGACGTTCGAGTCGGGAGACACGTTACGGCTGAAGGTAATAATCCGCCAGATGGCGTCTCCGTCGATGGAGGCTTTTCTTGTTTCTTTATTGCGCGAGGGAAGAGTATTTATTTGTCGTTTCTGATGAGTTCAGAGCGGGTGTTTTTGCTGCTCTGTTCAGTTGTCAAAAGAAACTGAAAGCCACCTCTTTCCTGCCTTTCTTTTACAAAATAGAAAAGCACCCGGGAAATCGCTCCTCAGGTTACCCACATCAACCAGGCCCCTGTTTCGCTTGTTGGCATAAAAGAATTTTACCTTTCTTTTCCTTCTCTCCCCAGTTCTCTCCGGTCGTCGATCGATTTGAAGTTCCCCTGAAGACGGACGCCTATTCCGCGAACTTTAGCCACAACAGCTCGCTGTATAACATCACTCTCGTCGACGAACCCCAGTTCGGTTTGAAGGTCACCCGTGTCTCTACCGGAAGTGTCGTGTACGTTTGATGCTGTATCCCTCCCTTTTCTTTTCTTTTTTTTTAAACGTCTGAAACGATAGTATTCAGAGTGTTAATGCGCAATGGCGTCTTTTTCTTGTTGTGCGGGGAACGGAATTTTAAAATAATTCCAGTTTTATAAAAATTTAATTAATTATATAAACAATTAGAATGAAATGGAAGTGGTGGCGCGTGCTTCAGTTAGTCAGGGATTTGTCAAATAGACAGGACGACGTTCGAAACCAGCAGTTGTCTGCCTTCATTTGTCATCTTGTTTTGCTGCGCATGGCTTTGCAAAACAACACACAACAGAACGATACTATTGCTTATTAGTACCGGTATATTAAAAAAAAAAAAAAAATATATATATAACCACTCCCTCTAATACAGTCGGTCGACTTTCATTTTGGCGAATACCATCTGACCACGGGCTCTTAATATTATTAAAGCAGCGATTTATTTCACGAACAAATTTTAATCTCCGTCTTTTTACATCTTTCCCTGTCGCCGTCTTCACTGTTTGGTTCTGAGTAGTTTCATGACCGGTTCACATGCGTGGTCACGTTAACCCCGACCCTTTCAACTGGCCAGGGTTAGCCGATCTTTTGGAGTCTTCTGCTCTGATTTTTGTTGTTGTTTTTTTCTGAGGGGGAGAGAAGAAGCTCCTCTGTATCACAAGTGCATTTCTTACCCCAAAGTCACAGGCGACTCTGATGATGGCAACAGGGAAAGATCGTCGAAACGTGTGTTCGCTGATTAGTTCCGTTAATTATGTGGATTAATTTGTGGTTCATAAGTGATATTGTGAGAGTATTTTTTATATAAAAAAACACAATAGGTCATGCGCCCCCAAAACTCAATGGGAGATGAAACAAGGAAGATAACTGCGTAATTCTGGACGCCTCGTTACCGTTTATTGGCCAACTAGCTTCAGTCGCAATAGCCGAGTAACCACTTCTTAAAAAATTTATTTTTGATATTTAGATGTTTGTGTTGCATTAATCTTTGCTCTCGTTCTCCCAATTTTTTAAATATATATATATATATATTATCTTTCTTTTTGATTATTAGCTTTGACACATGTTTGCCCGGACTGACACTATCGGACCAATATCTAGAGATCAGCACCGGCTTGCCTTCGGATAACGTATACGGCTTTGGCGAACACAATCACAGGCAGCTGCGTCACGACATGAACTGGAAACAATGGACAATCTTCACGAGAGACGTCGCTCCCATTGTAATCAGTTTTACCTAGTTGCAACGCATTATTCCCTTTTCTTTGATGGCGCAATACCTTACACACACACACACACACACACACACACCTACGGTGCACTTTCGAAGTTATGTGCTGAAAAAAGAAGGAATGTTACTCAAGCTAATCACAGACTTTCTGTTAAAACACACGTTCTTCTACGCTTTTTATAATATTTTAGGAGAAAATATCTGTCATCCCGTGAAACTGTCGAGTTGTTGCTAAGATTCTGTGTAGAAACACAGGCGCATGAGCATAAGAAGTTACGTTCTTCTATGCTAACTGTTATTATCACATGACTTGCTCTTAGCCTCTTGACATCCCACTCGAAGCTTTGAGTATTGTTATTGTTATAATTGCAGGCTACTGGTCTTCGTGTGGCCGTCTGTGTTCGTGTTTAAAACCAGTATCGTAGCGTAACCATAAATATGAAACATCGGATTTTCGTTGTCGTGTTTTTAAGGATTCCTGGAATTTATATGGCGCCCACCCAGTCTACATGAACTTGGAAAACGACGGCAACGCGAATGGAGTTTTTCTAAAGAACAGCAACGCCATGGGTAGGTTCGAGACCGGAATTAATTCTTCGTTACGTTTTAGGCCTAACTTTAGTGGTTTATTCTAACAGATGCCAGCTCTGCGTGTATGGTTGGGGGGGCGAGTGTTTATCCGTTTGTGTACAGAGTTCTCATTTTTCTTTCTCTGCAGACATCGTCCTCCAGCCGTCGCCTTTTCCTGCCATCACTTTCCGGACCATCGGAGGGGTTCTCGACTTTTATATTTTTCTGGGACCAACCCCAGAAAACGTCGTTCAACAGTACACCAGGGTGAGTGGTTGAAGGGGAGAGAGAGAGCCTGTTTGTCACGTGAGATTTAAAAAAACAAAAACAACAGCAACAACTTTTTTTACCGTAGTCTAAGAGAGCTGCGCGAGATCTGAGACCTTTAAGAACCCTTATTGCCCTCGCCTCAGGACAGACTCGGATTAGGAAAGAATAAAGACGAGAAATCATTTTCTTCTTCCCCCAAAGGTGACAACAATAGCAGCTTTCGGCGTATTTGGCGTTAATCGGAGTGATCTACCTTGGAATTTAACTCTTGGCAGACCTTGCGCTAACCAGTTTTGCTTATAGTGCACACCCGAAGCGAACACAAAGAGACCTCATCGATAGTAATACAACTGAGGTGATCGAAAAAGCCCGAAATACCCAATTTACTTCGCACTGGCCACTTCGATCAGCTGCCCAACGCTCGGGACACCACGAACGACTAACGGAGGGAGGCTGGTATTTGTCAGGGAGAAACTTCCTTCGTCATAGAGAAACTGTTAAACAAATCAACAACACTGTTTCCCTGTTCGGTACCTTGGCTTCATTTGTACTTAGTGTATTTATTAAATAGTCGTTCAGGTGCTAAATTCACGCGGGGTCTCGACGGTACAGAACTAGAAGTAATTGAACGCCAGCACATCTTGTCGAATACGTCTCCCATTATCAGCTTTTCGGTCGTATCTACTGGGCCCCAAGCAATTCTCTTGTCCTTCATGGGAAACGATCACTCCCGAGAGATCACGTTTCTGATGACGTCATTTCTTGTTTTGCACTGCACTGTTCCTAGTTTCTTCTCCTACCAAGGTGCAAACGGGATATTCTCCTTTTTTTCTTTTTCTTGTGTGAAGGTTGTGGGTCGACCAGTAATGCCTCCTTATTGGAGCCTGGGTTTCCAGATCAGTCGATGGGGCTACGGAAACATCAGCGAAATAGAAGAGGTACTGAAACGGAATCGTGAGGCGCGGATACCCCAGGTGAGAATGGTGTTCCATCTGCTTCCCTGTGGTAGTTATCGTCGAAGGACCTTTCGTTCCGATACCTTTACTGAATGGCGAACAGTCTGGATAAATAAAGACGGTGTGTAGGCTTTATTAACTCTGAGTGTCATTGCAGGATATTTTTAGTCTTTGAAGGGGCTTTAGTGTGTCCGCTTTATAAGATATTAACACGATTTTTGCGCTAAAACCAGGGGAGTAACAGAACATGGCGACCCCATTCTCCGGGGGGGGTGTGTACATCAGAAGCAACAGCGAGTCTCCCAAACCATTTCTCATTCTCGGTAATGCAAGAGACCCGCCATTATACCCTAACTGTCACGTGGCACTCTTCTTATGATGGCTTCAGACAGGATTTGTCTCCTTTAAGATTAATCTTCGCCGGCGTCTAATGGTGGTACAGCGCATCAAGTGCGGCCGCCGGAAGTTGAAGAGAGTTCTAGTAGCGATTTTCAGGGCACCTGTCAGCAAGAGCAGCTATTCCCACGTAGTTTTTTGAAAAATTTCCGCTGTTGATGTTGCAGACATTCATTGTTCCATCATCGGGTTAGATTTTCTATTCTTTAAATTTATTCGCCATCTCTGTTTGTTGTTTTTTTTTTGCTAAGAGCCACCACCCTCTATAACTGGAACTCTCCTGCTTTCCAGGATGTGCAATATGGCGACATTGACTATATGTATAATAAACTCACCTTTACCTACGACAAAGACACCTACACCGGACTCCCAGACCTTGTCGACAAACTTCACAGTCAGGCAATGAAGTATGTGGTCATAATAGTGAGTAGTTTTATCTATTATCATTAAGTTCCATTAATTAGATGCACAATTTGGATTTGCAATGAATTTTCTATTTTTTATATTTAATTTTTTTAAAAAAAAAAGCGAATCACTTTTCAGCCAAGGTACAAGCGAGTCGGTAGGAAGTTTCCGAACCACTCTACCCACAATATTTACCTACTTAGAAACAATTACATCAGCCTCAGTAGTTTTACTAAGATGAAGCATGCCCATGAGTTACCTCCTCACCTGCTGAAAATGCAGTTTCTCACATTGCAAATGTGCGTTGATCTGAAGCAAAAAAAAAAAAAAACGGATACATTATGAACTTTTCCTTTCCTTACAAGATTATTCATCCAATATTATAATCATAATTTTTCTGTTGGGCAGTAAAATTACCTCTTATGAAAAGACATACGGGGAAAAAAGAAAAAGAAAAGCATTTAAAAATGAAAAATCTTTCACGCAACAGTTTCTCACACTTGCACTTGTTCCAGTTACCTCTCACACATACAGCACACAAACATTTTCTCACATTCTCTCTCTTTTTCACACTTGTATTTGCTTTATTTCACACGCATGGATACTCTTGTTCTTTTTCACATACATGCATCTTCTCTCTCTCTCCCTTTCTCATGCATTTGCTTTCACTCAGTCTTTTTCTCAAAGACACTACCTCATACAAACATTCACTTTTTCTCACAGTCTCACATGCTTTCTTTTTTCACATACACTCTCCCCCACCCCTCTCTCTCTCTCTCTTACTCTCTCTCATGAAAATATTCTTTCTGCTTGATGATATTTTGACATATTTTTGGCATCTAAACTTATTACTTCATGTACTGAGAATGGAGAGAATTCAAAGTATCACTGAGTAAGCTGTTTCCTTTTGTCTGTTGCAGAACCAGTCACGCACACATTTCCCAGATGTTTCAAACATTCTTTCTTCCTTTATCTAAATACTCGGCTCAAGGTGCCAGCAGGAGGGGGGGGGCAGTGATCTTAAGTTAATTACAGCCACTCTGATAATGGTCACCATGAATGTTGAAGTCGTAACTCGTCGTTAGCTTTTGTTTTCTTTTGTATCAATGCAATACCTGTGCAGATCATTCTCTGTGATCACAAAACCAGCTTGGGGAACAGATGGCAGGAACAAAACAGAAGCTCATTACATCTTGCAGTAGGTAACTGCTGCATTGTTTTTTCCTTTCTCCTGCTGCTGGGTGCCACCCAGTTCTGCAGACAAAGTGCAAATGCAGTCTTCACGTTTTATTTTGTCCTTTGTAGGATCCTGCAATCGGAGCCAACTCCACAGTTATTGATGCAGCCAAAAAGAACAGCCCAGGATACAGTGCCCTAGACGATCTGATCAGAGAGGCTGCTTATGTCAAAAATGCAAATGGTGGTATTCTTTATGGAGAGGTAAAATGCTAACCTGCTACAATTAAATATAATTATTTTTAAATGATTTAAATTCTTCCTTTTTTTGTTTTGTTATGGCCATTTAAGGGTTATTTAACATCTCATTTACATATTTCACTAGTTTTGTACAAATTTAAAAAAAAAAAACGTTTTAAGAGAAAAATTAAAACTCTCTCCGCTCACCTGAGAGAGGGTCTTTGCTGCAGAAATCAGTCTACGCTGATAGCACTAGATGCCATACCAAAACCTCTGCACCTTTTCTGTGACATTTATTTTAAAATGTCAGCATGGAGTTATCTCCATTAAAGGTTTGAAAATTTAATCTGTATATTAAAAAAACAACAAAAAACGTCTCGTCTTACCTAATATGAATTCGATGCAGATGTTATAGTTATCTTTAATGGCTATGAACTACTTTAAATTTATTGTGCTACATTTGTATTACAGGTGTGGCCCGGGTTGGCAGTGTATCCTGACTTCACAAATAACAAAAGCGAAGTCTGGCTTGAGCAGTGGCTGCGATACTTATTCAACAATGAAAGTGTTGATGCTGATGGGCTTTGGATTGTAAGTTTTGTCTGTTTTTTTATATTTAACTAAAGATTTTAGTTTATAGACAAACAAACAGATAATTTCTCTATTGAGATACAAACATTTAAGCATTGGTAACTGCTAAACAATATTAAATTGGCAAACTGAAGATCTCAAAGCCGGAATTGGACTTTTTAAAATTCTGACTTTGCCTTTTTTTTAACTTAAGGTTATTACGGATAATTGAGCTTAAATATGTTTGCACATTCTAGGATCCCATATATAAAGGGCAAGGTGTAGAATGTAGGGGGGGTGGCAGTACACCTTAAATGTGATATAACTTAAGATAGGGAAGTGAAATCAAGCATTTTACTACAAATTTTTAATAAGATTTTTAGTGAGTGTCTCTTGTGAGGGCAGAACACATTGTATTATATACTAGTGTATATACTAATAAAAATTTGCTAAGGATCAAATGATTATCAGTGAACCATGAACATAACATCTAATAGCAGTACAATTTATTGGCCCCTAACCACCTCTTTGGCATCATCACCCACTGTGGCTGAATTCCTCCAGTGGTTCAAGTTTTGAGATGCATGTGATTATACTTGTACAACCCTTTAATTTTATGTAAATGTCAATGTGTTTCATGCTGTCATTTTGGGTATTTTTTAAAATGTTATTTGATACAGAATAGCACAACATCAAAGTGATGGTGGCTGACAGCCATATAACTTTCCAGAAGGATTGCTATTGTTTTTTTGGTTTTTTTGGTCTTTTATGCAAAAAGAAACCATTTCCACACATCAACTTAGTTGGAATGTGACCTTCAGAATGCAACAGGTGTTAATTCCTCAACACAAGCTGTACGTTATTGGCTTGTAGCTTTGGTAAGTAGTCAAGAAAAGCTTGTATCCACATACCACTAATCATGGGTCACTGCAAGGTGTGGTGTGACTTGGATCTAAACAATGTTTGGTGAACCTTGAGAGATCGAAACCCTGTATTTTTCATGGATGAGTCCAGATTCTGTCTGGACTTTAAAGGTCAATGTGTCAGATTGTGGAGAAGGTCAGATGAGAGGTTTCAAGATGACTTCTGTGCAGATGGCTCATTGAAGGTGGGAAGAATTAACAGCTGTGATGGCAAGGCTGACCTCCATGTTTTCCAGAACTGCACCCGAGTGCTATTGGTGGGTAACTTCATTCTCATGGATGATAATGTCTATCCACATTGTGCTTAGATATTCAACCATACCTTGAGCAGTTGACATTTGTTTATATGAAGTGGCAAGCTCATTTTCCAGATCTTAATCCGATAAAATATGTTTGGAACATGCTTTAGTCTACCATTGCAACACATCGTGTGCTATCACAAACCATGCAGGGATTTGGTGATGCCCTCATAGAAGAAGGGGACTGTGCCCCAGCTCAGTAATCAGGAGCATGAAATGCTGATACCAAGCTATCATTTGTGCTAGAGGTTCTTACACAAGATATTGAATGAATTTATGAACAGGAATTTACTACTATGGGACAAAATGTCAGATTTTGTACTCTGTTTTGATAACTAAAATCTTTAAGGTTATCTTTATGGGTCTGTTGTGATGTCATTATTTAATGATTTCTTTGACAGTTTCCAAGATTGATGTCTCTTTAAACTATTTTTTTTTAAACATTCCAACTCTGCCTGGCATCACTGTTGTTGAATCCATTGATCCTTAGCATGCTTTCAGTAGTCTCTCTCAAGGTCCACTCTACATGGCATACAAACTCAGTAAAATAAATAATCAAAAGAAAGAAATATAAGCTTGTTCTAGATATTATATTGATATCTTTTCTTAAATCTGGTTTGCAGCTTATTAACTGCAACACCACAGTTTGGTGTCCAAGTTTGCCTAAAATCGAGCTGGCTAGTGTGCGTCCGGCCAAAGTCACAGTCCGGTCCTTGTAGCATGCTCTGCCCCAGGCGTCATGGTCCGAGTCTTTTAGCTGCAGGCCCCAATGGTGTTAGCCAATGGGAGCGCGGCTCGAATGCGTCAGTCCTACTGTGGTAACAGTTCGAGTTCTGGTGGCCTTTGTCGCCAGCGTGTATTGTCTGTGTTTCTATGAGGGTGGCAGAGTGACAGGAAGCCGCAGGGGTGGGGGTGATGCAACTGGGAGTGCCTGCTGTGGGAGACGAGCCTTCACCTTCGGTGCTCGGCCTCCCATCAGTGATACCGGCTTGTTGGATGCAGGGTAATTTTTGTATACTATTTTCTGGAAAAAAGTTTCTTATAAGCCGGCAAATACAGTACATATAAACAAAACAAATAAATACTCATGAACAGTTTCTTGACTCAGTCATAAGACAAAAATTTAAACTTCCAGAAAACACTTCATGACCCTCTGGTTGGGAACCACTGGTTTAGTGTATATATATATATATATTTTTTTTTTGTTTCCCGATTAAACTCATTCCAAATGAGCTAAAACAGAGACTGTGATTGGCTTGTTGTGACCATGTGATTGTTAACCAGGTGATGACACAAAACTGGAAGACATTTTTGTTGGCTGGCTTAGCTTAATTTTATTGAATTATAAAGAAAAAAATATCTGACCTGATGAAATAAAATTATTTACCAAAGCAAAATCAGTGAACTTTTAATTTTCTCCCTCCTCATATAAGTAGATATGGAAAATGGAAAACAAATACATTTTATCAGTGTTTGTTTATTTAATAATACGAAAGAGTTTTGTTTTAAAATAAACATGCAAATCTGAGTAACCATTTATCCATCCATTTGGGAAGGAATGCACAAAGTTAGATAGGGTCAGTGTTGTGACAGAATTAAATCCTTTTGTATTGGCATTGTTTGGCCATACTGATAGTATTAATTAATTTAAAACACTTTGCATTGATAATTTGTTTTCTGGAGCAGTCTTGTGTAAACTATGATAGCTTCCTGTCTTTTCCTAACCATTTAAATACTATAAACGTTTCTGAAAATTTCCATTTAGAAAGAGGTTTTCTATACTATCACTAAATATGTTTTCAGGAAAATCTAGATGCACACGTTTTTTTAATGAAAGGGGCTATATAGAAATTCTAAAAAGCTTCCTACTTTTCTGATCTTTTGTAGCTGTATGCGTATCTGAGATATAAGTAAAAATAGGAAACTAGTAACTTTGTTACTTACTGTTTAGTTATTTATAAGGGAGACAACAAGAGATAGTTGCTACAAACATAGAGATGAGGCTATGTGCTCAAAGTTCTGAGAGTCTGTGATAGCTGATGTGATGCCTAGGCTTAGCTTTAGTTTAATGATGAGGCAGCAGGAAGTTTTCATGGCTTATGCAAGCAAAGCCCTCAAGGAAGAGCAGTGGCTGTCAATACCACTCTTAAATGGATCAACACTGTTATCACTATTAACTACGTTTGTTGGTACTTTATTTCCACTCCTGAAATATTAGCTACTTTGTTATGACCCACTAGTAACTACAGATAGTTGAACAAACTCTTCCCTGTCCATAGACCCAAAATCCCTTAATTATTTTCAATATCTCCTATATGTCTAAGTTTTTAACTTGGCATTTGAGACCTGGAAATAGTCTAATAAATCTGTGCTGAACAGCGAACACCTGATAAGCCAACATCTTTTCTGAGATAAGGGATCCAGAACTGAAAAAAAACTTTCTTATTTTTGTTTGATACTCCAGCTTATTATTCCCAATATTCTATCTGCTTTGTTTGCAACTGACATCCACCACTTTTCATGTGTGAAATTTTGTTTGGCAATTATACCTAGATCCTTTATAAATCTACATTTTCCAGTTCAGTGTCACCACTGTGAATGTAAGAGAGAGAGAGCAATTAGTAACTGATCCGTTACTATTTAAAATTCCATGGTTATAACTAGGGCTCCATAATTATTGTAATTCCAGTTATCTACCCTTTATCCATACAGCGGGATCTAAAATTACTGGCAAGATGGTATTTAATTACCATTGTTTATTTGTTCCACGTTTAAGAATTTCTGAAAATTTTTTGTATTTTATTTTGAAAAAAAAAACAAACATTTGCAACAATGTTCCTGTGAACTTGGATGTGACTGTGTCCAACATTTAATTTGTTCTGACAACTGGGGTTTTAATATATAGATATTATGGGGGAAAAAAGTTTTTATAAAGACTATGGAGGCAGATTTTATTTATTCAGTTTTGTACAAAAGTCCTTGAACATGCACATTTTATATGGGACAGAATTAAATATACTAAAGAGGGAGGAGGAGCAAAATAATTTACATTTTGAGAAAGCGACCTAAGGGAGATAATAAATAAGACGTCTTGCAATACAAGGGCATTAATTAAGTGTGTTTTTTTTTAATACAAAGGAGATAATTACAGTAATAAAGGGAGGCAGATAATTGGTAAAGTTGTCCCGGGGGGGGGGTGAGAAAAGAGATTTGGTGAAAAAATGCATATTTTATGTACAGTCAATACATTCAGATTAATGACAAATGAGCAATGATTTTTGCTGCTGTTGCCATTTATTGTCAAAATGTTCTGCTAATAGTCAATATGGGTATTTTTTTATGGAGCAGAATTAGATAAATTAACGTTACAGTGGGCAGAGGGGCAAGAAATTAGATTACAGCCCCTCTCTAGCTGAAAGAAATGTACAGATTTTTTTTTAAAGTTATCAGGGCATTTTCCTTTAGCTGTTCAAAGGAATTCATTTTTTAAAAAGTGGGGCACCAGTTACCATTCAACTTTCCTTATTCCGACTCACACTCCAATATCCATATATTTTAGACATTAAGTTATTATTATTATTATTATTATTATTATATTATTATTATTATTATTATTATTATTATTATTATAGGATATGAACGAACCATCAAACTTTGTAAATGGAGCTACCATTGGCTGTTCTAAAAATCACTTAAATTGTCCTCCTTATGTACCAAGTAAGTGTTTATTGTATCAGTTCCAAATCTTTTCTCATTGTGACCCCTCTACTTTCAGTAACATCAGTGAAAACTGCAGGAATGCATCTTGCCAGGGGGTCCAGATGTTTTGAAAAACTGAGATAATGCAATTCCCCTGTATTCTAGTCAGCAAAATAATTGCATGTAAAAGTGTCGGTTTGAGGCTGGGAGATTGGTGTTACATAGATTATACCACAAAATAGGGAGGGAGGGAGGGAAGGTGTGTGTGTGTGTGTGTGAACAGCAGGCAAAGAACTAAATGACTCATGAAAGTAATCATGATACTGGTGAATAGTTGATACCAACTTGCCTGCCTGTTCTTTTTACAGTAATGTATGAAGTAAAAAAGAAAAGGATAAACTTGAGAAATTTCATCTATTATTTATTTTGTTGTACATCTTGAGTGTGTAGGTAGATGGATTTCTAGATGGATGGATGTATGCATATTGTGTTTGTATCTGAGAGAAAAAATAGATATATACATAGTGAGGAGAGAGAACCGGTGAGGGAGACAAGGGATACACACACACACATTGGGGGAAGAGGGAGAGAGAACCAGTGAGGGAGACAAAGGATACACACACACATATTGGGGGAAGAGGGAGAGAGAACCGGTGAGGGAGACAAAGGATACACACACACATTGGGGGAAGAGGGAGAGAGAACCGGTGAGGGAGACAAAGGATACACACACACATATTGGGGGAAGAGGGAGAGAGAACTGGTGAGGGAAAGCAGACAAGTAGTCTTTATGGAAAGGTGGTCTTTCAGAACAGGTTCACCTTGGTAACCATGTTTTTTTTTTCTTGTTTTATGAGTATGAATGTGTAGTGTTCATGTATTGCATGTACAATTATCTAACCTGCCCTTGCGATCTCTGTCATTTGAAATTTTTTTTTCCTTTTTTTTCAAATGAAGTTATTTATCATTTTGTTTCTTACTCTATCTTCTGGGAGATCTGCACTTTTGTCTGCATTGTGGTAGGAAATAAATAAGAAAACAATTTTTAAAACACTTCTTCTCTGCTAAAATGAGTGTGTTTGTGTACTAAAATTAATCATCATGTGAGATTTTTCTAGATTGGACCAGTGTTTTACTGGCATCACGATGGCGATGTATCTCGCTTGGTGTCATGTCGGTCCTGAAAAGAGCCGTTAGGTTAGATGTAAGCATGAGGAAAGCTCACAAACTTATGCTTTTTTTGAAGACGTCTAGAAGTGTTGTGTGTCTAGCCACTTGCTGCTGCTTCATAGACTCAGACATAACATTCTCCATCTCCACACACACCTCGACCAAAGTTCCATATTTCTTGCTCATGATAAACGCCTTCATGTCAGCAAGGCACACTGCAAACTCAGACAGACTGCTGATCTTGTTCTCTGTAAGTGGGCTCCTCTTCATTGTCATGTTCTTCATCATTCCCAACTGTCTTCATTGATGCTACATATCCTCCAATGTTGCAGTTGACTGGTTGTCTGCTGTTGCTATGCCAGCATCCACTGCCACAAGTTAGATGAATGATATTTGAAGTGCATCTTGGCATGCTGACTCCATCTCTTTGTCCTCCTCAACCAGAATCTCCAATTCCACACCTCTTGAAAAACTTCCAGATTGTCCCCTCCTGAACATCTCTCCATGACTGATTGATCCAGTAGATCACTTGCAACACATTTGTTGACTTCATCAGTTCTCTCTCTCTCTCTGTACAGTTTCTGTAGAATTGAGCTTAGCTGCTGCTTCCGGAACATGAGTTTAAAGTACTGGATGATCCCTTGATCCACTGGCTGTGTAACTGATGTTGTTTTCAGGGAGCAACAAGAGGAGTCTGATGTTTTTGAGAATGACGTGTGGTCGGCATACTGCATTGTTGAGAATCATCAGAATCCTTTGCTGATGCCCCATCTTCTGATCCAAGTTCTTCATGTAGATTTCAAGCAGATTACTCGTCATCCATGCTTTCTTGTTTCCATGGTAGCCCATAGGCAAGTCTTTTCTTTCCAGTCTTCTGAAACAACGTGGCTTGATGGACTAGCCAATGACAAGCGCCTTCGCCTTTTTCCCATGGCATTTGCGCAAAGCATGACTGTCGAGTATTCCTTGGAACATTTGCCATGAGAGCAGTCTTGTCCTTTCACCTGTAGGATGGAGTCAGTGGACGCCTGTCTCGCCCAGGTTGAATGTGTCCCGGGGGTTCATATCCAGCACAAAGTCCAGGGAGCCTGGCCTTCGACACCAGCCCTCTCGCCATTCATTTTCCTGTACACAATGCCATGCTTCTTCCTGAAAGCTCCAAGCCATCCATTCAATCAACAACTCCTATCCTAGTTGCCTCATGATTTCAGGGGCCTGGTCAAGTCTTTGAACCAGTTGCACAGCAAGCCACTGACCACCTCATTGCCAGTCTTGCGAGCTTTCTCCTATCATGCTCAAGAGAAACATTCCCCTCAGACTCCTCAATCCACTCCCGCTTCCTCTTGACGATGCTTTGGATTTGCATCTTGCCAAGGCGAAAACCATGTATGCCGAACTTCTGAACGATTGATTGACAGCTCACCTCCCCACCAGTGCATCATTCAACAGCGAAGTCAAATGTGCTATTATTTTTTTTTAAACTTCTGAATATTCGATTTGAAAACAAAATCATTTTAATTTTTTAAATTGCAGTTTGTGCAAAAAGTAGAAGTTAAGCTCTTTTTTTCAAAAAATTAAGACTTGACTTGAATGAGCCTGATTAGAGATGACTCATAGGTGAAGAAACTATTGACCGACCAAAGGTCAAGGTGAGCTGCATGGATTATGGTCGCAAATTCTTCTGTTTGTGACCAGGAAGATCCGGTTCTGTGTCAATTGGGTGTGAACATGATGTACCTACCAGCAAATTTAGATTCCTTTTTGTTGTGCTATCGTTTTATAACGTTTTGACTGTGTTAGATAGATGATAGACCATTTGTTGTGTTGAATATTGAGTTTCAGTGGTCAGTGTGTGCAATTTTCAGCCTTCATAGGGAATTAAGTGGGTGGTTGCTGTTCGTGTTAGACAAGTGGTCATCCTATAAAAGGCCAGTATTGTGGGATTTCTCTGCGGGGGGTTGGGTGGTCACCAGGACAGGTTTGACTGTACATACAGATATTGGGGAGAGAGAGAACAGGTGAAGGAGATATATATATATATATATTGATGTAATGGAAAGAGAATTGATGAAGGAGAGAAAGTATATACTTATAGATATTGAGAAGAGAGTTAACTGGTGAGTGATTGAATGTGTACAAAGAAAGAGAGATTTATTCATATGTTTATTTTCTGGTGGTCCCTAACTGCTTTTGAAATGCTAATAAACATTTGCCAATTTGCTAATTTTATGTATTCTATATTCAGTTTCCTTTTACAAATGTCAGTTGTTTTTTTTTTTGTTCTTTTTATTTAACTTCCTGGGTGTGAAGGTGTTCTGTTAAGGTTTTTTTTTCTTAATGTGTCATCTTTTGCTTCAGGTGGCAGCCATATGTCAAGAAAATTAAAACAAAATGGCTGATCAATTTTTTTTGTTTGCTGCATGTATTGGCTAATGTCACATGCACACACAGCTTGAAACAGCAATCTTTTAATTATTGTGGCAGAAATGCCTGTAACTTTTTCCAAAGGTTATCAGTTAATGAAGGGACATAACCAAAAGTGGCATGCATGGCAATTTGCAAAAATCTGAAAATAATGCTGCTGCAACATACAGGATTCTGTTACCTTGGTTACAGACTGCCTTGAGTGTACAGTTTGTGTCATGGGATATATGATGTTACAATTGTGGTTTTAATTATTAACTATTTAAAAGAAAAAAGGGAGGAGAGTTAGTGGTAACTGTCCTACATCAGCCAAACATGATGCAAAAACAGAAGGGCTTTATGAACTAAATATATTTTTAAAAATTATTTGTATATACACTACCAGCCAAAAATATTGGAAGCAAACATATCAAGTCAATTATTAAAACAAATAGTTTAACTAATCTATTTTTTGCCACAACATAGTGTATGTAAGTTTTAATACATGGATGCAAAACAGTGGCTTCAAAATACCCCCCCCCCCATTTCCATTTTTTCTCTGGTGCTACTGAGCCTTATGCTGTCCAGAGGCATTCTCATATACACTATCTGCGTAATTTGGAAATGTGCCCAGGATCATTATCTTATTATTCCACAGCCAGAAAGAATTGCATGTTTTTGTAGAACAGTGATATCTCTCTCTCTCGTTAATGTTTTATTAATTCTACAAAAATCAGACAAACATCTCAAACTTTGACTCATCAGCAGTCTGTAACATTTTATTCCAGTGTTCTATAGTTTAATGCTTGTGTAATTTTGCCTGTAGCAGCATTCCTTTCATGGCTACACAATCATTTAAACCAGCAGCTCTTTAAGATGCCATTTTAATGTTGTGAGGCACACTGGATTTTCTTTCGTACTATAATTTCTGGGGCTGAAAGTCTTCTATTTCATTTGCTCAACACCATAATATATTTGTCTTCTCCATTAGATGTCACTACCACTCTTCCTGTTTGTTTTCTATCTATATTTTTTCAGTCATCTGGTGTTTTTGCAATGTGTAGGGAACATCTTTGTTAGATACTCCAAGTTTCTTGGCAATGATAATTTCTCTCTCGTTTTTTCTCAAAGTACATATTTTTGCCATTCTGACAACAATAACAATTTCAATAATAATTATCCTTCAACAGGTTGAGACTTCTCTGAGGTCTAGAACCAACTGTTCTATTTATAATGCTTTGTGACATGTGATGTCATCTTATTTATGTCACAAGGATGGGAGTATGTTCCAGAAATCTTCAGGTTCCTTTAATATCTTGTGTTCTGAAGCACATATGGGGGTAGTATTTTGATAAACAAAGGTTTATTTGATGTGTGTGTGTGTGTGTGTGTTTAAATATCTATGTGTTGAGTCTTACATTCACTGTATGACTCTGAGAATTAACTTGTGGTTATACTGTTCTTGTAATAATTTTCTTAATATTTCTTTGCTTCCAACCTTTTGGCTGGTAGTGTGTGTATATGTACATATATAATTAAAATCTACTTGATGTATCATTTAATTATTCTCTTTATTTTATAAATTAAATTGATGAATATATAATTCCTTTGCATGTCTGTTGTTGGCCATCAGCAGAACGTGATAGAGATTTGAGAAAAAAGAAAAAAAAACTTGTCAGCATCTCCAAATAAAAGGGAAAAATAATAGATAAAAATTCAAACAGGTGCCTGATGCGATGCCAAGTATCAGTCAAAAGACAATTTGGAATGAGCGAGTGGTGCAATGTCAGGATTGCTTTCACTTCCTTTGATTCCAGGCCTGGCCCTCAGATTAATTATAATAAATGTCAGAGCACCTTTCATTTTGAATGCTATTGTCACTTCAAACAATTTCTATTCAGACCTGGCTTTTAAAAGACTGACAGAAAAATTAAGTCTAGCATAAACTGCATTTGAAAATTAATGCTAGAGATAAAATAAGGATAAGTGGCTGAACTGGAGATTTGGTTGTTATCTTCTATTTTTATGGTAAACTGAATCATTTATTAGTGACTAGAAGTTATCAGGTACTTTTCTTGATGATGCCATTTATGTATATATATATATAATTCTCATAATAGCTTGCATTTAAAACATGAACTATCAGCAATAGCTCTCCGCATATCAGTTTACAGTCAAACCTCCATTAGTGAACACCTCCGAATAGTGAATACCTCCAGTTAGTGAACGTTTTTTCTGGTCCCAAATATCAAATTTTAATACAAATGACATTCTATTTAGTGAACATACATTTTGGTCACTCAGCCATATCAGCCATACTCAGTCATCAGGCAATTGTCTCATTAAAGCCATATCACACAATGAGAAACCACAGCCCTCTATTTGTAATTTAACAAAAAGATATTTTTCACCTCCAGCACCTGGTCCCTTTCAAGAGTTCCGATTCACAATGCAACAAACAATGAATAATATACAATGAACATTTTTATTTTACACTTTTTCATGTGTATAAAGATTGTGTACATATTTTTTTCTGATAAAAATTTTATTTCATGTCCTTAACAATAAATCTGTGATTAATTTCATACATATTTTGATGTTTTATCATCTTTCAACATAATTTCTGATTAGTGAACACCTCCAATTAGTGAACATTTTTGGTCGGTCCCAAAGATGTTCAGTAATGGGAGGTTTGACTGTACTTGATATAAGTAGAAAGCCGAGTTGTAATGTAGCTTCCAATGACAGTGGAGAAGCTTTCCTGTGGCTGCAAGAACTAAGGTGATGTCTGATTCACAAATTGGTATCATTGTGTTACGTCAGGTGTGGGGGAAAACGATTGTGTGTCGCAGGTATTTTTCTCTGCTTTCTTGCAGACGTTTTAGGGAAAGGAGACGATGGATGCCTGTACGATAAAACCATTTGCATGGACTCTAAGCAGGATTGGGGACTGCATTACGACGTGCACAGTCTGTACGGGCACAGCCAGGCCATCAGTACTTACAGGTAAGTTGGTCTTTAAATGCCGTGGTGAGGATTTTATTTACGAACTGTTTGCTTGTCTCATACTGAAACAATCGCTTTACGGATGTTCTGAAGCTCCCAATGGACGCCCCATCAGCAAACTCTGTTGACGACACGCTTCTGTCTCCTTACCTTTCGTGAGGTGGAATCCGATGGCGGGCACGGCGAGACGGCGCTCACCTGCGGGGGCGACGCATTCGTAATTAGCGATGGCTTTCGGGAGGAACCGTGTTTTTTCTTACCCCTCGTTTCCGTCATCTTGCAGAGCTCTACGCCGCATCCGTCCACAGAAACGGCCGTTCGTGCTGAGCAGGTCCACTTTCGCAGGAACCGGGAAGTACGCCGTTCACTGGCTGGGCGACAACCAAAGCCGTTGGCCGCAGATGCACTGGTCAATCATTGGTTTGCAGTCTCCTTTTTCTTCTTTTTCCATGTAGTAAGAAAAATTCTATTAAAAGCATGCACCCTCCCTGATCTCGGCGGCTCTCGTGCTTACTGTCTCTTGTCAGCTCACGCAGGAATCCTGCAGATGATGATAACCGAGAGAGAACCCATCCCGACTGACCGCTGCGATAGCGCCTCGACCTTACCTTCGACTCTGTCAACCATTAATCTGTATGTCTGTTTAAAACAAAGTTTTTCCCGTTGCTTCCTCAATGTCTTTCATACTTTCAACAGACAAGGGATTAATAGTAGATGATGCATATTGGAAAAGTGATAATAACTCCTTATTAAGAAGCGTGTTTGCGTTCTGGAGTTCAGTAGAGGGCAGGGACTGGTTGGGTGGTTGTTAAAGTCTTCCCCCGGTACGTGAGGCTCCTCTAGGGAGAGAGTTTAGTGGAGTCTATCTGCATCCTCAAGCTAAACAAACAGATTAAAGTTGGCTGCCGTTACTGCTATTGATGACGTGACTCTGTCGCAGTCATAATTAGCTGCATCATTTCTATTCGCAGGTATGCTGGAGTTCAGTTTGTTTGGATTTTCCATGGTAAGTTACACTTCCAGATTCCATTGTAAGGTTTATTTTCGTTTCTTTGCTTCTTCCTCCTAGATTTATAAGCATTCCTACCGTTTCTTTCACTAGTATAAATATTAATTCGCTTTGGGTGACACTTGACTACAGCAGATTATCTTTGCAGAACTGTGTAAGAGGTGAAATGTTAGAGGAACTATCGGCCATGATCGATTCGTTGTTTGAGATTTCTCCTTTGATTTGATACATCGATTCTTATTTCCGTGATTGATTCAGAAAATCTGATTATCCTCCTGTTTTTTGTTTTTTTTTTTTTGGTCTAGAACTTTATTTCTGAAAATACCCTTTTCCATAAAAATCTTTCTCTTTGGGTGATTAAAAAAAAAGAAGCAAATACTAAATAAATAGGGGTTTAATTCTCACAATTTATACTCTATGATGCCGGAAGTGCGTATGATATATATATATATGGGGGACACGCAATAACTGGGTAGGCCAAATGATATTCTGTAGTCACCTTATCGCAGCAAAGTTGGAGGAGATTAAAAAAGAAAAAAAAATTAAATAAAAACCGAAACGAAATATTTCTCTGCGCCGTCGGAAATAAATGAAAGACCCTTTCGCGCTGGGGCTGACGGGAGTAGCGCGCGTCCTCTGGCGAGAACTTCCAGCCAAAGGGGAGACGACGACGACCGTAACGCGGCTGGTTTCTTTAGACCGAAGCCTCGCTGTGGAAAACGAAACCCCCCAAAAAACCATCTTGAATAAGGTTTGACGAGACTGGGTGAAGAATTAGTCCGAAGATGGTTCCAGCGGGGCTCCCGTTTCCTTCTTTTGGACAGTCGTTTGAGGTTAGACATCTTTCGCGAGCGAGAGCAGAAGGGACAGGTACTTTTGGAGGGTGAGGAGGATACCGAGGTGATTGGATTCCGCACATCGATAATAACGCTACACCTTCATCTACCAGATCCGTAAAAACACCGAGGTGCAGATAAGCGACTTGAGACCAGTGGCTCGAGAACAAGGGGCGGCGGCGACAGGTCCAGCCGTGACGGGTACAACTGTAGCAGGTTTCTGGTTCCAGGCAGCGCCATCTGGTGATTGGCTCGTGTGGGAAGACCGGCCGCCCTGGCGGGGATAGTAAAGAGCAACAGCGCGTTGAATTCCGTGTTTCGTTGCCTGGCTGCACATTTACATACAGTAGGGAGGTTATGGCGAAATAGAAGGGGAGAGAGAGAGAGAGAAACTTGACGATATTTGTGCTCTTTTACTTCCTGTTCGAGATTAATTGCTGGTTATTGTGCCTTACGTCATCAGCCAACTGGAGAAGAATAATAACATCTTTTGTTTCAGCGAAGATCTGTCTGGAATTCAGCTGTCAGGCAGGAGAGAACAATCGTTTGTCTAGCGTCACGAGCCCCGCCTCTTTTGTCCCGTGTTACACGCGATTCTCAGAAGTTTTAGATCGGTGCTCGTGTCGAACCGAAGTCCACTCCGTCCATTTCCAACCCTCACATTTTGTTGTTTGTTTTTTTTCTTTTGCTACTTTTAATTTTTTTAAAAAACAACAACAACACGTTTGCGATCCCAATCAGCCACTGCAATCGAAGAGGCGAACTCGGTAAACCGGAGTTGGATTCGTTTCAAATCGTCTCTCAATCGGCGCTGGTTACTAATTCATGAAATTTTAAATTAAACAGGTTAATAATTTACAAGCGATTTGTAGATGAGGTAACTGACATTAACAACAATTGATTTAAGATCGGAGATGAAAAATACATTGCTGTATTGAGAGAAGCCGTGGCGTGTAGTTCATCCATCCGGCAGCAAAAGTGCAACGGATCAGCATTTCTCGGTAAATAATGTGTCCACATGTCAGATCAATCAGTGGAATGGAGAAAGTTAGTAGGTACCATTCATCATATTAGGCCTTATTTATCGATTCTGCCGTTTCGCTGCATCCGTTCTCCCTTTTCGTGCGCAATAACCGCGGTGGTGGTGGTGTGTTTTTGGAAAACCGAGGATGCGGCGACAATGGCGCACTCCGTCCGCTTCAACCCGGATCAGCAGCAGGACGTCGCGGGTTTGTTGTGAAGGTCGAGTCGTTCACCGACCCGTAAACCGAGGGAGGGGTGAAAGGAGAAAGAAAGAAATGGTGATTAAGAAGAGGGGGGGGAGACAGTTAGGCAAAGCCAAAGGAAACCGCCCTAAAGAGCAGCAGCAATGGAGAAAGAGAACGGATCATCTCCCTTTGACAAATGGGCGAAGTATGGCTCCTGTATCCAGCTCTCTCTTGTCACCACCTGGTTCGCTTTCAGGGCGAGCAGCCAGACGTTCTTACGTGACTAGTTGGCGAGGTACATTGGACGGGGGGGAGGGGGTTAAGAGAGACACAGACAGATAGGCGTGGATAAGGTGGCTCCAGAAAAGAAGCCCTGACTTAACCATTCCTGGAAAGCATCCGACGAAGAAGCATCGGATATATATTTTTAGATTCGGCGCGCGGCAAATCCGAGCTTATTGTTTTATTCCATCATGCGTAGAGGAAAAATATATTGCTGAGACCTGCCGCTCTCCTCTTACACGTCGCCATGGCAACGCTGTAATTCGATTGGGCGGTCAACAATTATCGGGGAAGAAGCTGCGCGAGCGAAGTTCGCTTCTGTCTTTGAGCAAAGCAAACGGCAAACAAACAAAAACAATTTTTTTTAAAAGCTGATGCTGTTTGTAGAAATGCTTCCAATGGAACTACGTGCGACATAGCTATACGAAAAGACTGACTTTATGGTGAAGAGCCCCGGTTTTCTTAATTTGGAATAAGGCTTGGACCTGCGTTATTTAACTTGACAGCGGAGTAATCTGGTTTTGATTGTGTGGACGAACTACTTTACGCGCGACAGAGAGTGGCGGCGGCGGCGGACGGGCAAAGATTGTATCGAGCGGGATTCTGTGGCTCTCGAGGAATTTGGTCGTCTGGTTAATTATCGTTATTCAGGAATTAGATCGATGTCTGATCGGGTCAGACTCGGGTTGTTGACTTCGGAGCCCCGTGCATCCTATGAGAAAGAAGCGCTCAGTTGGTGAGAGAGACCCGGCTGCTGGTTCTGTGACGACTCTGCTTGGCGGCCCGACCGCAAGGGGTCGCTGATGACCGGCCGTGCAGTTTCCAGTAGCTTTCGACCGCAAGGGGTCGCTGGTAACTTGACTATTTTGTCTCTGCACTGCCATGGCGGGCTTGGCTGCTGTGTGATATACGACGAGCGCGCATTTCGAAATGATTTAGAGAGTGATGGGGTGGCGCGGATGTCGTATACTGTCAGTTAGGAGCACTGCGCGTGCCGTCAACACGTGTCTTTCACGTGCTTTCCTACGATTTCAGACCCAGGGGTCGACGTCATCCGTGACGACTCTGATAAAATTGACCCTAAGCTCAAAAACATCCAGATTTTTATTTATTTATTTTTACTTTTAGTGTTTAAAATATTCAGTGATGGTGGGGAGAGGGGGGGTTAACTGCCAGAATTGTATAGCGAGTTGTGTGTGGGTGGGGATGCCTCTCCTTGTTCCCAGAATTTCATCTTCCATGTTTTCGCGCGACGTCACCGCCCCAGTAGCCGCTGTACCGTTACTATGACGTCAGCAAATAAGCGTCGTCCACATGGTGACCATTGTTGCTGCTGGCCTCAGGGTTAGATGGACATGCTAAACTGTTCCTTTTAAAAAAAAAAAACACGAAGTAAATTTTCGGGGGGGAAAAGTAATAGGAAGTAAAAGAACCTTTAAATGGACAACATATTCTTGAGTAGTTATGAGAGCGAGGAGGACTACGGGCATCAGTCGGAGTCGCTCTTCAGCAGTGTCGGGGGGTCGGGCCCGGACATCAGTCGGGAGGAGCCGGTGACCACCGTGCGGCAGAAGTCACAGGTGCAGGATGCGAGCAAGGTCGTCGCGTCGGGGGGCCGGGCGGAGTTATCGTCCATGGTCGGCCCGTCGCCAAGTTACACTTCCACGCTGCTGGATCCCGGGGATGCCTCGATAGGAAAGAGGGAGAAGAAGACGGGGGCGTACAGATGGAGGATCACCAACGTGTGGGAGCGGTCCCAGGAGGCGAAGCCCTATCAGAAGGTAACTCCTCGGCGGTTCTCCATCCAGTTCAACAGCCGTGAAGACGACTGCAGCAAGAGTCAGGCGGAGGGCCAGTCTACGGATGCACAGCTGGTTCTGCGGCCGCGGTGCGCCGACGTCAGCCCGCCCGGGGGCGAGGCGGGACAGGTTTCGGAGAAGCTCCAGGAGGCTTATTGCATGCTGCGTGGGAGTGGAGCCAGCGGGGCGGAGCCGGCGACTCCGCTGGAGAACAAGAGTGTCGAGGGCGGAGCGCAGAAATTCGTAATCAGGCGTCAGACGAGCGGCTCGCTACATAAAACTGCGGAGAAAGTGGCGGAGGAGCCGGGTCCGGTAGAGGCGTCGGGCGAAGTCGGGTCCAGCGTGAAGTCCATTCTCCGCCAGCTGGAGGACATGGTCAGGCAGTACGCGAAGAACGTGGCGGAAAAGAACCGGGACGATATAAAGAAGAAGGAGTCCCAGATCAACACGGAGCTCGCGGGCCTGCTGGAGAAGGAGGCGGCTAAGCTGGAGAACATGAAGGAGCAGGCAGACATTTTCGTGAGGAGGTCGATCGAGCGGAGCCGGGCTGCCGCCGCGCAGGAGATCGACGGGGTCGAAGACAGCATAGCGCGGGGCTTCAGCAACGTTTACGCCCACATGGAAAACATGGCGTGCGAGCTGGACACCGCCAGGACTCGCTGCCAGCACCTGGAGAAGGTGCATGCGGACGATATGCAACGGCTGCTGGAGAAGGACAAAGACCTGAGCAAGTGCATGGTGCTGATCAAGGACTACGACAACCAGATGAAGGGCGCGGAGGAAAACCTGAGGAGTTTGGCGAAGAACCTGATAGAGTCAGAGCAGTTCCTCGGCTCCATCATAAAGCAGTACAGCAACTCGGAGAGTCTGCGCACCGTGGAGAGCATGGTGACGCGGATGTGGGAAATGGAAGAGGTCCGGATGCTGGAGGAGAAAAGCGTGATGCTGAAGCTGAAGAACTACTACCAACAGATCTACCAGATGCTGGGAGAAACGTTCCCGAGCCGGCAGGGCGTCGCCGACGCCAACAATTCGGGCTCGACCGTCGCGGAGAGGCCGGGTGTTCTCGGGCCGCCGCCAGCCCGACGGGGGGGCGCGAGCTTCCCGTCGTGTCTTCAAAGGGACTTTGGGCCGGCCCTCGGGTGCGACTTCCGGTTGATGGCGCCCGGGCGGGGCCCCGCGGAGTTCCGCGGCGGCAATTGGTGTCGGATTTCTCTGGAGGAGGAGCTGAGGAGGGGCCACGGTTGCTTGGTGTACTTTTGAAAATCTGCATTTGAAAAATTTTATCTTTTAAAAAAAAAAAGAAAAAAGGGAAAATCGTTGCCTAGGTTTTTTAAGGAATAAAGAAACCTAGTTGAAGTAGTTGTGCTCACGAATGCAAAGTGAAAGTAGATTTTAGCGTTTCCGACTACCCCCCCCCCAATCAATCCCCTTGTAATCCACTAAGCCGGGAAACGTCAGTCGGAGCCGGCGGACCCGTACGAGAACGGCGACAACGGGTGCGGTTAAGAAAACAGTCGACCCCTTTTTTAAGGCTGGTGGACGGGGAGAGGATAATATCGGTATGAAATTAGACAACTACGCGACGGATTTTATGACTGTTAAGCTGTAGCCCGTCCCAAAATAAACAAAGCGATCATCAACAATTATTCATGTCTTGTGGTTTTTATTAGCTCCCTTTACAAAGGTTTTTGGCTCCTTTTAATCGCGCAGCCTGCGCTTGAATCTGTGTTAAGGTGTGACATTGAAAGTTCTGGAGATCGTGCTGCTGTTTAATTTGGCGGCATCTGTGCACCCGTTGATTCTCGCTAGGTTCCATTTGAAACCTTTCCTTTAGTTAAAATATTCATTGGTTTTGGTTTCAGAAAGTACAACCACCCAGGCTTCTGACAGAAGATATTCCACTTTATTTTCCTTTGTATTATTCTCTTCGATCTATCAGTTAAAAAAATGTATGAGAAAGAGGGGGGTTAACGCCTATAATCTGTAGTTCACTTGAATATCCCTTCTGAAGCGAGTTCGTCTGCGACTTGCATGTCCAGCTAACATCGCCGTGCTACAATGAACCGCCGAGGCCGGAACCGGAACCAGAACTGCGGTGACGATCAAGGTCGGTCGGTCGGTCGCGGTCCGTCCAAATATGGGGCGCATTGCTACCAATTCTTCGCTAAAGGGGTGTAGATGCGCGTCTAATAATTCTGGCGGGTATGTGTAACCGCAAGCACTGGCCGGGCGAACTGTCATTGACCGCCAACAGTGTGGTGGAAGCGAGCATCTGCAATGATAATACAAAGTCAGTGCACTGTACAAACAGAACGGGCGGAGACGGGTGTACAGAGCGATGGCCCCTTGGGACGTGCACGCTGGCCGGTCCGTAGCCCCCCCCCCGTCTAATCGAACCTTAACTAATTCTCCTACTCTGCGCGCATACGAGAGTTTGGAGAAAGAGACTGGCAAGGGTTTTCTTCCAATGTTACTGGCTGTGTACGACCCCTGCTTGAAGATGTTGGGTGGCGCACATATACGTGAACATGTCATTTAGAATATAAATTGTGAATTTCACACGCGTTAGAATCGCTCGTGAGTCGTTTCGGGGGGGGTAATGTAAAGAAAACTCTATCGCTGTGCAAACCGAAAGTTTTATCTACTTGTCGGGTAACGTCTCGTGAACGAAAGCATCGAGGTGTGCGTGTTCGTGGTGTTCTCAAATTTGTCCAGACTCCTAGAAGATGGAGACACGACAGGTGCTCATTCTCGCTAACAAAACTGGCGCCGACAAACTTACGACATCTGGTTCCTTAATCGGCGCCACGCTTTTCTTCCCCCTTCTCTAAAAGTTTTGTTCAGATTATAATGTCTCCTCCTCTTTTTTGTTTGGTTTTTGGTGTTTTCTTTCGTGCAACAAATCCATTGGCGGTATTCTGGGCCTTTTCCTTTCTGTGACGTCGGAAGAAAATTGCGTTGATTCCTTAGAATAAAGTACTTTAAATTATTATTATTATTATTATTATTATTAATTTTGCTGTCACGTGACTGGGAGAATGATTTCAAGTTGTGTGACTGTGATTTAACGTCATTTTTGTGGTGACGTCACTGCAAGGAGAACCTTGGAGAGTGAGCGCGAGGACTGACCAGCAGTCGAAGGTGGCGTTTGTCTTGAATCGCTGCCTCTGTAACTGTTCTCGCAGGTAATACCTGACATTTTGTAAAGGTGAAGTTTAATTCCCCTCCGATAAATTCCCATTACCTGAATGACGGATTTAACAGGTAAGACCTGTTATCGCAATCGATTTCTGCCATTTGGGGTCTCCGACAGTTGGAACTGTTAACCGTACGGACATTTTGGAGAAAAGTGCCAAGAGAATTATGGTAAAATATTTTTTAGAAACAAAAAGCATAAAGCGAATGAAGTGAAGAAGAAAAGCGCGCTATTTTAACTCGGCAAGAAGCTCTGGCAAGAAAGAGGAAGACGTAAACCATTTCAGCATCACGCAGCAAGAGTTCTTCCATTCAAATTAGATTAGGCCGAAGGTGTGTGGAAATAAATTATAAAGCATCCAAAATCAATTGTCGTAGACTGATGACTTTTAAATTATTGATGTCTGCAAGTCCGTTCGCAGTGTGGAGGCTGAAGACTTAATTACGAGCCAGAGACGCTTTTTAATAAATGCGGCAAAACCGTGTTGCTCGCATCTGAATTACCTCTTACGACAAATGAGTTTCATTTGAGTCATCAATAACACGATTCCCTCCTCATTTTCCTTTTTTTGTGGCCAGGTGTTCTGTCTTTAGGTTACTGCCACAGTTCTCTGCCTCCTAGCGACAGATTTGATAAAAAAAATCTTTATACGACAGGGAAGATATTTAAAAGAACGTCTTTCCCCTATCAACCGCTGTAATTTTAACCTGGTACGTACGTACGTACTGCTTGAAACCTAATAAGGGGCCAAGGGATCCGCGGACACACGTGAGCCTGACAACTTTTCTGCTCGCCGATAATATTTACGACCTTCGCCAAATTGCGACGCCACGAAAACTCACGAACAGTTGACGAATGATAAAATCTCTGGTAAATGATTAGTCAGGAACCGGCCTGGGATCGACTTATGAAGACTGGCACAATTTTCTAGCAGCTTCAGCTCGTAGGCGGCCGTGAGTTTTCGTGATTTTGCAGCGATGCGAAGGTTGGCTTCTCCTTCCTTTTAAATTATTGGTGCTTGGCAGCCAGATTTCTGACACACAGAGGGGGCCCCGTCTGAAAGGCGAAGTCCGTCTTCGAGGTACGGAAAATAGTCTCTATGTCAGATGGGTTCTCTTGTTCTTGTTTTTTCTTTTTATGTTTCAGAGTGGCGCAGACATATGCGGCTTTTGGTACGACGCCACGGAGGAAATGTGCCTGCGATGGATCCAGCTGGGATCTTTCTACCCTTTCTCTAGGAACCACAATGGTCTGGGATTCCGCGTATGTGAGAAACGTTTTCTCTTAAAGCTCTACCCGGCAATCAGCTGACATCCTCGTCGCACCAGTAGCTGTTTCACAGACATCTACATTTACTTGTGCTCGCCGGACGCCCGGGTGGCTGGTGCCATTGCGCATTATCGCCATATTTTACGCCCTACTACAGGCGGATCTTCCTCCGTCACGCCCACTCTCACCGTCAGTATTCTCTTGATGACGTCACCCACGCGACAGAAATTAGCCAAAGGTTGGTAATGGTTCGACCCGTGCATCTGCGTTAGCGAGAGCAACGCGTCCACATCCCGCCAACATGACGGGATTAAAGGGAGCTTCTGCGTCGATACAGGGCTCTTCATGGTGCTAGACATGGCTCGATCAAACAACGACAAAGAAATTCGCTTTATTGCTTGTTTTTATTATGCTAATTATCTCAACGTCGCATTCCTTACTCACAGTACAGAGAACCATTTTACAGTTCTCGGTAAACCTCAGCAACAGTGCCCCTGGGTGACAGTCCGCTGCCATGCTCAAACATGGCTGCAGTGGAATGGCTATGAATGAGCTCTATATAGTACCATCCGTACTACTGAATGGTTCGGTTCGCGATAAAGGGGCGCTATGCTAAACGATCCGGGCCCAGTTTGGGTAAATTACCGACTGTCCATAAAGAGTTTCCGGTGGGTTTGGCAATCTTTCCAATTATTCAGTAATCCACAACCCACCCACGATTTGAATGTTGCGGACTCTGCTGACCGAAGCGTCAATGCCCAATCAGAAACGTTCTCCGTCTGCCGCCAGAATTGAAGAGAATGCCCGACTAACGAAGCATATATATATATATATACCCTGCGAACGGCTAAGGTCACATTTTAAAGAGAGAGAGAGAGAGAAGCGCCCGTCTCTAGAAGTTTCCAAACAAGACTCCGACGAGCCGAGATTGAATCTCGGTGCCACAAACTGTTACCATCGCGGCATTGATTAGATTTCTATTCTCGTTCTTTGGCCAAATGTACTGTGTGGATAAACGAAGTGGTGGCCACGTGAAAGCGCAGTAACACGGTAAAAAAGACTTAAGTGAGCTGAGAGGGTTTATATAGATTAGACTTACTGTTGTCGTTTGCGAACACCGAGAGGCTCGGATAATTGGATTACAGATATCGAGTCGATGTTTCCACGAAGAGAATTCCTTCAAACAGCGATCTCCTTCCTCCCCGTTATACGTTTGTTGTTTGTTTTTTTTAATTTTTAAAAAATTTTCTCTTTTTTTTTTGTGGGAGACGGAGGAAGTAAAAGTCTGATGGATATAATCTTTTGATTAATTGGTTCTTGCTGGATGTGCTCGAGTTCAGGCGATCTCGCCGGACAGACAGAGAACAGCGTAATGCGTTTGGGAGCACCGCCGGGAAATCGATTTAATTCGTGCGAGCAAACAAACAACAACAATAAAACCATCAATCACAGCGGTTAGTGACAGAAATATGACCCGGACCCCAGTGCGTGCCACCGGAAATTAGCTCGCTGTACACGAGAGCCGTCGTGCGACTGTCGTAAAACCATTCCGCTATCTACCCATTCTAGGCCATTACCATGCGAAAATTCCCTTCCCCTGCGCCAGGGTAGCTGGTGCCACGTGGAACCTGTCATGGGCCGCATCGCTTCCGGAGGAAAATCTATTATCCGAAAATAGGTTAGATTTCAAGACGAGCAGACGACAGGTTCCTACAGCAGTTACTTGGCGCGCCAGCTTAGTCCGACACCAGCCTATAGAGATGTAAACAATAGCTTCATGGATGGCCGCCCGACCCTTTCCCCTTCGAACTCTGTGGCCTCGAATTGTCTGACGGTAGAGTACAAGATTTCATGGGTATATTCCGCAGAGCCGTCGTCTTTCGGACAGTGGGCTCAGCCGTCTCGCATTATCGTCTTACATACACCCTTTCCGTACTGGCAGAAAGACAGAAAACAATACAACAACAATAACAAAATCCTTTGTACAGGCAAACACGGTGGGTGTCTTCGTGGGGGGGGGCGGTATAATAATAAACCGCTGGCGAAATTCTTCTTCCGTTATCGCGGAACGGAAGTTCTAACTTCCAGCTCTGTTAAATGCCGGCTGACAGCTCCGCCTAGCGGGCTGGCGGGTCGGACGTCTCATTTGTCTTACGACGACTGCTCGCTTGTCAGCTCTGAACAAACTGTCGTTAAATTTGCTATTTTCCTAAAAGGAATGTCCGGTACCATCACAGACAGTTGTATTAATTCCTTCTTCTTGACCTGCGTGCCGACGTCGACTTATCGAGCCCACTACAGTCGCCGCCGCCTCGCCCTGCACACGCACATCGCCTGGTCTACTGGCTGGAAATATACACAACCCCGCAGCATAACCTGATCCAACACGTGACATTCGGGCCATTAAAATGAGTTAATGACTGACGCGGAATGAATAATAATTAGCCTCAAACTTTTGCGTCTGTGGGGGGGGGCACCTACCATTTTTTAAAAAAAGTCACGAGACCCATAGCGAGTTATCTCCCATGAAAACGTTCTTTACCACATCCGCAGCTCGGCTTGAAGAATTCGAATAATAATAAAAATCATGCATGAAGTTTTTACCTGCCATGACGGATCCTGTAGTCGTAATTATTCCTGATTACGGCTGATTTTGGTGATTTACGTTAGAAAAACCCAGAAGCCATGTTTGTTTGTTTCAGCATCTGCACGTGATCGTTGAAGCTTTAAAGATAAGCGAAATGGCGCGATGATGGAAAACGTTTTTGTTTGCTTACAGGCGCAGGATCCCGCTTCGTGGGGCCGTGAATTCGCAGTCGCCGCGTCGAATGTCCTGCTTACCAGATACAAGCTGCTGCCTTACCTGTATACCTTGCTGCATATAGCGCACATCAGCGGATCCACGGTCGCCCGGCCCCTTTTTCACGAGTACGTAATCGGGACTCCCCGCCGACACTGAATAGTTTCTGGCTTTGTTTGATTGGTTGGTTAGTTATTCCTAACCCTAACACCACCCTGTTAGCTTTATTGTTCTTAACATTTGATATTTTAGATAATGATGGTAATAATAAAGTCTGAGTATTTTTTCCTGAAAATACATTTTTAAACTATCGCTGTCTTTATACAATGGTGATGGTTTTCCCTATTTTCTGTTTGAACAGCCTTATATTTTTAGTGTTAAGCTGTATTTTCTACTTTGCTGAGCGATATAACATCTCTTTAGTGTCAGTTATTAGGGTTTGTTCTATAAAAGATTGTATAGTGTGCATGTGTGTTAGTGTATGTGTGTTCGTGTGTTAGTATGTGTGTGTGTGTTCGTGTGTTAGTGTATGTGTGTTCGTGTGTTAGTGAGTGTGTGTTTTTGTTTGTTCGTGCATGTGTGTTCGTGTATAGTGTGTGTGTATGTGTTTGTCTGTTTGTGTATGTGTGTGTTTGTGTGAGGATATGTGTTCGTGTGTGTTCGAGTTTGTTCGTGTATAGTGTGTGCGTGGATTTGTGTGTTATTGTGTGTGTGTGTTCGTGTGTGTGTGTGTTCGTGTATAGTCTGTGCGTGCGTGCGTGTTTGTCTTAGTGTATGTGTGGTTTTGTGTGTTAGTGTATGTGTGTGTGTTCGTGTATAGTGCATGTGTGTGTGTTTTTCGCAGGACCCGTTATTACCAGGAGGGAACTCATTGCTCTCTATCGGAGATTCCTTCCACCCCAGCATTAAAATGAAGCTAAGCACTGGATCTATAAAGTTAAAAACCTAATATATGCGAAAGTCCCCGTCTCCTCCACCGTTTGCGTCTCGAAGCTTTCAGCGATTTTATAGCTTGGAAATGGCTCTTCTCCGTACTGGGAGTTTCCTTCAAACGAACTACTACCGACGAGCAACCATCATGACAACTGAGATAAAGCAAATTACTTCTTTTGTTGGAAATATGGGAATATGGTTAATACCAGCAATAAATGATGGACTGCGCTGGTGACCTGGGACTCGCCAAACAGCAGTTGTACGAGACACCTGTTGTTGTTTATTTACATGTGTAGCCGATGCCCCTGGGGCCATGTTGGGAGGGTTTGAAAAACCCCGGCTACTTCAGATCACGGGAAGATTTTCAGGATATTTATTCGCCGTGGAAGAAGTCTGTCTGCATTCGTTTCCCTAATAGCCGGCGAGCGACCCATAAGCTTTGTGTAGCTGTTATATTGGGTATTGAATACGATAGCGGGGCTGTTGAGTTCCAGCCATAAGAAAATCCAATCCATTATTCGCGAAATCTTGGGGCCGTTTCGCAGAAGGGTCTCGTGGGTTCTTAGAGACCCGCTAGTCCACTAGACCGCCTTTTACGTCAGTGTACTTCTAGTTTTCTCTTTCGGTTTATTCTTCTGTTAGGGAATCACTCGGGTGGCGAGTTAAAGGACCGTTTAGTCGCCAGGGGTCTGTAGTTTAATTAAGGGGAAGGTGGGAGATATTTGCCCCACTCTTCAGGAAATTGGACCCGTACCTCTGTGGGCAGTTTTGGTTTGTTGGTCAGGAAGATGCCACGAGCCGAGTGGGGCTCGACAGAGCGATGGGACTGATCCACGGCCCCTTTCCATAACCAACCGCTGTCACCTTGTGTAATGGCGCAATAAAGACTTTTAGGAAAGTTTGGAACAGGGCAACAAAGTCGGTAGAACCGTATATTAATGACCACCGTCCAAGAGAGGTTCCAGTATCTCCCTCCCCGACTTAGGCCCGGTGGTGGGAATAATTATTAACGAGTGACGACAAGCGACCACATGTACGTACCCGGAAAGTCCGAGCTAAAAGCGTAATTAATTTGGCGAGATTAGGGGGAGAGGGGATAGAGACTCCTAGCGCGTGACGTCTGGTTTTTTTGTGTGGATGCACGGATTCCAGCCCACAGGGAATTACGTCTACTTTCTCCTACTATAATATAGCGATGTTATAAGTCAAGGCAGTAGATACTGCGGTGTAGGATATTATTATGTAAATAGACCGATTTGTCTACACTATCAACAATATTATAATCAAAAGCAGTACTATTTTTTCTTCTATTTGCTGTCCTGTAAGAACATTATAAAATATCTTATCCATTGTATTGTATTTTGTAGCTCGCAAGCTCTCCATTAAAAAGCAGAGAAACATCGATTTCTTTTATAATATAGTGGTGTGAAGTAATGGGATGAGGAAGAAGGTGGCGGAAGATACCAAGTTCCGATAATTTTGTCACTCCCATCAAAAACGTGAAGAATTTACATGAATATGAATTATTTCATTTATTTATTAGGTACCCACGTGATAAAAACACCTGGTCTGTCGATGCTCAATTTCTTTGGGGAGCTGCCCTGATGATCTCACCGGCTCTGACGGAGGTAAGTACGTAAACACGGTCTTCCGGTGATCTGCCTGGCTACCGAGACTCGAGTAGGTCACTTTAGTCACATGGTAAGCACGTGATCGGCACAGGTCGGATATGGCCTCGGGTTTTTCTGACCGTAAACGCTGCAAATGGGAAAGGGGACGTATGGTTGTCGTAAGGTAGCCGAAGTCTCGCACAAGAGGTTTTGCTGATGATAATTCACAGGGTGATTGTCCGGTGTGAGGGAACCCAGCGCTGTGAAGGTTGGCCCCCTAACCCTAACCCTGCTAACGGGGCAGAGCATGTGCCGGTGTCCGCTAGAACCGCCAGAGGTTATTTCCACAACATGGCCCCCCCCCCCCCCACACACACACACACACAGTGGAAAAGCGGCGAGACAAAACCACTCACACTGCGCATCATCCATCACAAGTCTGTCATGGTCCGGCCAGTTGTCCCCGACCGATCCCTGCGGAAGTGTTCCTTGTTAACCCCGATTTCCGGGTCTCGGCTACAGTCCCACCGTAAAGGATTTCTGATCTCATCCCCACAGCGAGTACTGTATCGCGCACCAGTTGTGTAAAACACTCAAACTTACCACCTGTTTATAATTCACTGCTCTCCTTCCAATAATTTTGAAAACCATCATCTCGTGTTTTTCAGATCTGTAGAAAAAGAGAGTAGAAAATTACTGTCTTCATTCAGCAGGCCTACATCAAGGCATCTTGCACAACCTTAACGAAAGTAAACTAAAGAAGTTCTTGGGACATTCTTTAGGCTGCGTAGTGTTGGAATAATATTTGGTGTGGAAGTGAAGCGCCGTAAGTTGTGGAAATAATTCTGAATACAAAGTCAACGAAGTCTCTGCTTCACTATAACTTACGTTTGAAAAATTACGAAAGTATCAGGCTTCGAACATACTGAGATTCCTTTGAAATGAATGACATAATTTGACAGAAGAAAGAAGAACATTTTCAGTTATAAAGTAAATAAGGTGTGTGTTAGTTCTTTAAGTAAGCAAACAGGCAATCAATCAGTCGGCCTCAGTCAAAATACCAAATAGAAAAACGGGTCTCTTTCATTCACTTGTTATTATTGACATCTTTTTGTTGGTTTTTCTTTGACTTTGATACAAATTTGCTAACCCAGGTCTTTCATTGTTGCTTCGTACTTTAGTGCACTGTATACTTTGTGGGGAGGCAGGGCAACTTTCTGTCTTTTCTTTCTTTCTTTTTCCTCTGAAGTTGTGTTTGGTTGAGGATGGGCGAAATATTCTACCTTTTTGTGTGTTCCTATCAGTGTCTGTTTGGCGCCGCAGGCTAATTCTCAGTCGACTTTGTACCTGGACGTTCATTTTTAATAAACGCATTACCTCCCTTTGGCAGTTCCGCAAATGATGGGTTGGATCCAGTCGGCGCTTCCTCTCTCTCTCTCTATCTCTCCCGCATGCATCGGTCGTACGACGACCCGCGTTCGAAATCCGAGAAACAGAAGCTGAAGACCTCTGCTGCTGCTGCTGCTGCTCCCGTAGGTTCAGCTCGGCTCGGATGCCACACGAGTTCACGCAACTTCCGCGTTCGTCCTGGTTACTGCACAGGCTATCGATGTAACTAACGGATGGCTGAGGCAGAGACAGCCGCTGGTTCTCCGTGCGGCGCCAGGTCTTGAGCGCCCTCGAACTTTCGCGAATCTTCGCTGTTTCCCCGCCCCCACCCTTTTTTTTCTTGTCTTTTACGCGAATTTGGAAATTTCTTTTCTCCCCCCTCCCTGATTTCTAAAATCCGTCGTAACGAAGGAAGTATGCTGACGTCACCGACAGACCAGCGCCTCTGGCGGCTGATTCGTGGAACCTGGGAATAAAACGAAATGATGGGTTCCAGATTTTATGGGAACGCTAATTCTGGTGAAAGCGATTTGAAAATAATGATCGTATGCATGATGATTGGGTTTATTGGAAAACCCGGCTGAATACTGAGGGGTAATCGAACCGTTTATCGTGTTTTTTTCTTCAGGCGATGAACTGTACGATTCTTATGAATTTTGACAACTGCAATTTCTCTCCATTAATGTACGATCGACCTTACACCATGAATGTTGAAAGGTATTACGATAATCTGGTCTTTTTCTTTCCAACCCATACATACATACATCAACTGCTGCTATCAGGTGAAGGATTTACTTCTCTGGAAGTTTTATTCCATGTCAGCTGCTGTCTACAAAAGGAAATCTTATTTTTCTATTTATGGACTTCGCTTAAACAGTTACCTGCCCCTTATTCTTCTTCTTCTCCGCAAAATCTTGCTCTCCCTACGTCGATTAAATGAATAAGAGCCGATGATGTAATAAGTAATAATAAAAAGAGATGATGAATTAAGGAAGAGAATGATCTCAGTGGACTTACAACGAAATGTGACTAATAGTTTGGTTGTTTTTTTTTCGCGCCCAGTATAAGCGAATGGTGCGAAGCTTACCCTCTGTCCCCCGTCAGGTGGGACGCCGGTGTGTTCCGTGTACGGTGATATCGTTTATCACATCCTCTCTACACCAGGGACCGTTTCGCCTCTACCATCGATCGGAAGTCCAACAGAGCGGGCTGGGAGGCGGTGATCGCATCCCATCAGGGTACCTGCGACTCGGAAGAAGGAGCTTACCCTGAAGTCCCAGTAGATGCCTAATAAAAGAACCTCCTCTTGCATCGCGGATGTACCGCGAGTGGGCAAAAATTTTGGGATTCGCATAAATAAGATATTGACATGTGATGCGACTTTCAGCTTTGGAACATCTGTTACATTAGATTCCATGTCTTTTTTAATAAATCCTCAGTTGTTTTGGTTAATCTTGTCGATATTTTGTCTCTTGTATACTTTTTTCCCCCCTAAACTCGATCCCTTAACTCTAGAATGTATAAAAACCTAATGAATTCTACATGTATCACCCCCCCCCAAGTGGATTATTTACCAGTGGATTTTGTTACTGACGTCCGCCGGAAACGGTGTTCGCCCGGGCGCCGTTCGCTGTCCCGTCTCTTCGTTACTTTCTGATTGCGATCTTTAATTATGGATGGTGGGCTGTAGGAGGTCAGCCAGATACCGACCGCGGTTACTGCCATCGTCTTATTTTTGTTGATTGTCTGTTTGTTTTCGTTGCTTTGTTGGATTCCTCTCCTCCTTTTTGTTTCTGAAAAAAAAAGAAAAGAAAAAGCCTTTCCGCGGCGATGGACGCTTGTTAATAGAGGCAGGGTTAGGGTTAAAAGCTTAACATCTTTAAAAAATAGAAAGAAAGAATTGTATACGTTCCTGTCCAACGGCAACAAAAGCAAAAGCAGACCAGCAACATAGCAAAACAATAACAAAAAAACGATGACAATAAGCGACAAGACAGAATAATAAAACAGTCACGATATCATCTGATTTGCCAAAGAATCCCACTATATTATATCCTGTTGCTTATCAGTATAATTTTAATTTTAGGCAACTAAGTTAAACAAAAAAAGCGTCCAATCTCTTCATTTAGCCAGGTGGCGTCATTACACTGACGGTAATTAGAGGGCCAGTTCTTCAGTAGATTTATAACTTCCATCACGAACCGTAAACAGATGGCGTCTAATAAGCCGCCCTGTCGCCGTCGTAACCTGTAATGTGTTATCTTTACATCCAAAGCTCGTAGTGTACATTCTCCCAGCCCTTCTTATCATTTCTGCTGTACGGGGATGGAGGGGAGAGAAAAACGAACCTTTTTTTAAATATCACATCGCTTCATTCTATAGGATAACGCTTCTTCAGAAGCATAAGGAAAGATGTTGGAGGTGATGGATCTTCTACGTACAGCGGTGCACGAGGTCTGAGATGGCACAAAAAAGAGGGAGAGAAACCGATTCTTGAGGTGCAGTCTTCCACGGTCACGCGTATACCACAGCCGCTGTCTCCTTCTGGCGGCATTATTACCTGCTTTTCTCTGATCATCGTCTTTACCTCTCAGTCCTCCGCCCAAATGAGAGGTTGTTTTCATCGTCCAGCTAGGTCTGCCATTCAATCACAGGGATCTCCAGTAGTTCTTGTGCAGTCAAAGTAAAGAATTGTCTTTAAACGCTACAAAGGGATTCTTTCCTTATGTAAAGTACTTGTCATTTAGTGTATTATTAAAATATATACAATGTAATGGCACTCTTGTCCCTAACCATCTCCAAAAGCTAGTTAGTTATTTTACATACCTATGGAAATCTCTCTCTCTCTCTCAAGGGGAGATAACCGTTTTTATCTGTGTAATTCTTTTCTTTATTCCAGTATACATTTAATGATTGCAACAATATGGAAGAAATACCGGAAAGCAAATTATTTATGCATAAAATATATATAGTGTCGTAGAAAGGACTTTATGATTGCATGTTACGTAATGCAGTGTGAATTCATCTTTTTCTTTCGCCACCCCCTTGCTGCAGTCTCCCATCATGCTCGTCGTCATGCCTTCGCTCCTTTGGAAAATAGTCCGCCGTAGTTTTGCGTGTCGTGCACGGCCAATTGCAGTAATTCTCGATGTCTTCCTCTTCCACGTGGATTCACTAACATCGGTCACAGGCAGCGAGATCCGCGGTACCTGCCAGCCAGCCACTCGATCATCGCTCTCACGGCGTCTTCCGCCAACTCGTCGTCCTCATTCGACGCGGGGCAAGCTGCTAGCCAGTAATTAGGTGGTAAAGAGAAAGAAATTAGCTTCACGCGCCAGTTGTCAGGATCCATCTAGTAATGAGAACCAGAGTTCAGCCATACAATTTCAGTTGTGTGAAGTCTCTCTCCTCCATCTCTCTCTCTCTCTCTCCATCTCTCTCTCTCTCCATCTCTCCTCTCTCTCTCCTCTCTCTCGCTCTCCATCTCCATCTCTCTCTCTCTCTCTCCATCTCCTCTCTCTCCATCTCTTCTCTCTCCATCTCTCTCTCTCCTCTCTCTCTCTCTCCATCTCTGCTCTCTCTTATCCATCTCTCTCTCTCTCTCTTCCAGAGCTCTCTCTCTCTCTCTCCATCTCTCTCTCTCTCTCTCTCCATCTCTCTCTCTCTCTCTCTCTCTCCATCTCTCTCTCTCTCTCCTCTCTCCATCTCTCTCTCTCTCTCTCTCCATCTCTCTCTCTCTCTCTCTCTCTCTCTCCATCTCTCTCTCTCTCTCTCCTCTCTCTCTCTCTCTTCGGGGGGGGGAGAGAAGGGACACACGTCGGATATTCATATTTATACCGTGTGTTTTTTTAAAAAAAATTACTGTCACTTTAGCATCGTACAATTGACACAGTCAACTGGGATTGATTACAAAGGGAAAATCTGCTCCTGCTTAGTTGAAACCTGGCGGCAGCATTTAGAACGCTGGGAATGAATTACGAAAACCCTTAACGAGGTAACAACTACAGAAGAAAGCCCTAAGTGACTTGTAAGTGGGAATCTCCCACCCCGCCCTCCTCCCGTCTGCGAGAAATGTGGGCTTGTAGTATTCGATCGTCACCGAAATTGAAAGTGCTCTCGTCCCGATCGTGGCGCATGCGTGGAAAGACCTCGGCGTTCTCCGAACACGTCATATCCGGTATATTAGGAGTGCGTGGACAGCTGGCACAGCGAGAAGATTAATTATTGTAAATTCCGCTGTTTACGATGGAGAAAAAGAAAGAGCGGGGATGAAAGATGAAATAGGAAGAAAGGTTAAGCACGAAAGTAATTTCGCAAGTACAAAAGGGTCAAATGGGAGCGAAAGAAATACGTGGCCTGAAAAGGAAGATGACTAAGGCAGTTGAATGACGTTAATTAAGGGAACTAAAATGGGTGTGGTCTGGTTATGAAGAAATGGAGGAAGGAATGGGCGACATTTCATCTTAAAATACTGATTAAGGGATTGTTTGTGAACAAGGTAATTAAAATATTTAATTAGTTTTATACGTTAATAAGCGTGTAGTAAAAATTCTACTTTCTTTTGCGTAATAATAAATTATGTAGAAATAAAGTAATTTAGAACTTTTCTCATCAGATTATTATTATTATTATTATTATTATTATAATAATAATAATAATAATAATAATAATAATAAGAGAAATAGCTAATACAGATATGTTTCGGTGACATTTGTTGTTGTCGTCATCAGTATTAGCTGCGAGAAGTACTGATTAATGCTGGTGTTGATGCCCTGGTGGCGGGTGAGTGCGGTAATATCTTTGTAAAATATACGAAAAATTACTTTCATCTGTATTTAAGCCATCAGCATCGCTGCAAATAATATAAACACTTTACGTTTTGGTCTTTAATAATAAACTTTATTATGAACATCGTACGTAGAAAGGTAATCGAATATTCTTTGAGTGAAGTTAGTGGGATATTTGTTACTTTCCAACAACGTTTATCAATCCCATTACATGTAACTGAGGAAAGTAATAGAATGTCGATTACCAACATTAATCGAATATTCATGAATATGAATCAAATTTTTCCTGCAAGTATCCGATAATTTCATTTGATTATTATTACTTACATTGTATCTGCGAATATAAAATATCCACATTTGGCTTTTATTACGTGTCTTCAGAAACATGAACGGAATTTTTACCTCGAGTGACCGGGTCTCCCACAGGTAATTGATTTTCATTAGTCTGTTCGAGAATATAATTAATGTTTTATTGGCATTTGAGTCTGATGCCATAGTAAGCATATCTCTCTCTCTCTCTCTCTGTACTGCCGTTAGCTCTCTCTCTCTCTCTCTCTCTGTACTGCCGTTAGCTCTCTCTCTCTCTTCTGTTTACTGCCGTTAGCTCTCTCTCTCTCCTCTCCCTCTCTGTACTGCCGTTAGCTCTCTCTCTCTCTCTCTGTACTGCCGTTAGCTCTCTCTCTCTCTCTCTGTACTGTCACTGTACGTAGTTAGCTCTCTCTCTCTCTCTCTGTACTCCGTTCGTTAGCTCTCTCTCTCTCTCTCTGTACTGCCGTTAGCTCGCTCTCTCTCTCTCTCTCTTTACTGCCGTTAGCTCGCTCTCTCTCTCTCTCTCTGTACTGCCGTTAGCTCTCTCTCTCTCTCTCTCTCTGTACTGCCGTTAGCTCTCTCTCTCTCTCTCTCTGTACTGCCGTTAGCTCGCTCTCTCTCTCTCTCTCTGTACTGCCGTTAGCTTCTCTCTCTCTCTCTCTTGTACTGCCGTTAGCTCTCTCTCTCTCTCTCTCTGTACTGCCGTTAGCTCTCTCTCTCTCTCTCTCTGTACTGCCGTAGTCGCTCCTCCTCTCTCTCTCTCTCTGTACTGCCGTTAGCTCGCTCTCTCTCTCTCTCTCTGTACTGCCGTTAGCTCTCTCTCTCTCTCTCTCTCTGTACTGCCGTTAGCTCTCTCTCTCTCTCTCTCTGTACTGCCGTTAGCTCGCTCTCTCTCTCTCTCTCTGTACTGCCGTTAGCTCGCTCTCTCTCTCTCCTCTGTACTGCCGTTAGCTCTCTCTCTCTCTCTCTCTCTGTACTGCCGTTAGCTCGCTCTCTCTCTCTCTCTCTGTACTGCCGTTAGCTCGCTCTCTCTCTCTCTCTCTGTACTGCCGTTAGCTTCGTTTAGCTCTTCTCTCTCTCTCTCTCTGTACTGCCGTTAGCTCGCTCTCTCTCTCTCTCTCTGTACTGCCGTTAGCTCTCTCTCTCTCTGTACTGCCGTTAGCTCTCTCTCTCTCTGTACTGCCGTTAGCTCTCTCTCTCTCTCTGTACTGCCGTTAGCTCTCTCTCTCTCTCTGTACTGCCGTTAGCTCTCTCTCTCTCTCTGTACTGCCGTTAGCTCTCTCTCTCTCTCTGTACTGCCGTTAGCTCTCTCTCCTCTCTGTACTGCCGCGTTAGCTCTCTCTCTCTCTGTACTGCCGTTAGCTCTCTCCTCTCTCTGTACTGCCGTTAGCTCTCTCTCTCTATCTGTACTGCCGTTAGCTCTCTCTCTCTCTCTGTACTGCCGTTAGCTCTCTCTCTGTACTGCCGTTAGCTCGCTCTCTCTATCTGTACTGCCGTTAGCTCTCTCTATCTGTACTGCCGTTAGCTCGCTCTCTGTACTGCCGTTAGCTCGCTCTCTGTACTGCCGTTAGCTCGCTCTCTGTACTGCCGTTAGCTCTCTATCTCTCTCTGTACTGCCGTTAGCTCTCTCTCTCTCTCTATCTGTACTGCCGTTAGCTCTCTCTCTCTATCTGTACTGCCGTTAGCTCGCTCTCTGTACTGCCGTTAGCTCTCTATCTCTCTCTGTACTGCCGTTAGCTCTCTCTCTCTATCTGTACTGCCGTTAGCTCGCTCTCTCTATCTGTACTGCCGTTAGCTCGCTCTCTCTATCTGTACTGCCGTTAGCTCGCTCTCTCTATCTGTACTGCCGTTAGCTCTCTCTCTGTACTGCCGTCAGCTCGCTCTCTCTATCTGTACTGCCGTTAGCTCTCTATCTCTCTCTGTACTGCCGTTAGCTCTCTATCTCTCTCTGTACTGCCGTTAGCTCTCTATCTCTCTCTGTACTGCCGTTAGCTCTCTATCTCTCTCTGTACTGCCGTTAGCTCTCTATCTCTCTCTGTACTGCCGTTAGCTCTCTCTCTCTCTCTCTCTGTACTGCCGTTAGCTCTCTCTCTGTACTGCCGTTAGCTCGCTCTCTCTATCTGTACTGCCGTTAGCTCCCTCTCTGTACTGCCGTTAGCTCTCTATCTCTCTCTGTACTGCCGTTAGCTCTCTCTCTCTCTCGTCTGTTGTCAGACACCGTCTTTCGCTGGCTTTCAAGAGGTCCCTGCACTATTTTATGTTATTTCATCTATTCGTTTACGATCGCCGTCGGTATTGCAGCACACCACCACCACTGATTCATTTCTGTCCCTGCGTTTGTATTCTCCTATAATGTGACTTATTTTTCTACTTAGGATCAGCGAAAAGTGGAAGCCTACTTCCCAGAAGGACGATGGTATAGCTATTACACGGTGAGACTTTTGTTATCTCTTCATCTGAAACAGGGGAAAGACGTGACAGCGGGTATCCTCGTTTACGGCAGCTATTTTACACCCCCCAAAACATTAAAAAAGTTACTAGAATTAGGGGGTCATTATTACAAAAATTAACCAGCAAGATTACACATCGGAAAATGTTTTGTTTAAGTTATAGCGTTGTTAATGAGCTAAATGGACGGCTGGCTTTAAATATTATTAGTATTAATGGGAATCATATTTCTCTTTCCCGGGTAATGAGTCTTGTTTAACCCTTGATGGTCGGGAGATTCCGCTGCGCGTTGGACGGACAGTCGAGACAATCTCTGGCAACTGCGTACGACATGTCCAACGAGAGCCTGGCTCTCTTCTCGAAACGTTACACGAATTCTCTGGCGCCTGGCACGAGAGTTCCTCGCTGTTGCCTCCCCTGCTTTCTGACCCCCGCCCAGTTCTGAGAAAGCGCTCCCGAAGCAGTTAAGACTATATCCAGGTAATGCCGCGACCAGCTCCATCCTCTTTTCTTTGTATCCGGCTTCTGCAGGGCGACGAGGTGAAGCCGACAGGGAGCAGGCACGAACTTCCCACGCCTCTGAGCCACATCAACCTCCACGTCCGAGGTGGTCACATCCTAGTCTGGCAGCAGCCGGACGTCAACACAAATAGCAGGTAAGTAGTACAAGGGTCACGCTTTGTGTGACCCTTCGAATATCCGCAGAGGCCCCGACTCTGAACCGTAATGCGACTCGAGTCGACACGAATTGCTGCTCAAATGAGAGCGGGAGGAACCGGTGTTCTTACCTCTCTTCCAGCTGTGTCGACCGAATTCACACCGGTGCCCTGTTTTCCCTTTTGCCAGAAAGCGAACCTCAGTTGTACGAATGCAAGTAAAATAGACAGACTGGAGTCGCCGGTGGTCGGGCAGCCATTGGGGCATCGCTTGAGTCCTGTGGTTTGAAATTGCGATTTTTCTCGCAAATCTGGTCGCTGTCTTTCGATCGGCATTTGAATAAATAGAAGAAAGTAACAGTTTAGAGCGAATTTTCTTCCAGTTCAGTCTGTGCAAAGAGGACTTCGGTGTTCAGCGACATCTTTGAATTCTGGGGTGGATTTAAGGTCGACATTTTGTATCAAGTGCTTCTGACCGCGGCCATTACGCCAAGCTAAATTGGTAGCGACAACCTGTCGAATTTCTAGAGTCTTATACCTCCCATGAACAAAGGACGGGATAAACTTAGTTCTCTCTCTCCATCTCTCTCTCTCTCTCTCTGGGAGGGTTCCACTAGAGGGAGGGATAATTTAAGGAATACACCGGCTGATTTACAATAACAAGCGTAGAATCGATCAAGATGCTCTGATCAGCCACTCCCTTCACTCTGTTTGTTCCAGGTATAGTCATATTATTGAAATTATTACCCTTACACAAATCAATAAAGACCATTGTTTTTATAGACAGAAATTTAACTTAATTTCGCCGTATCCCCGAGAGCGACCCTACCGATAAGGATTTCGTAAAGGGAATCATCGTAAAACCATTTAAAATCAGACAAATGAAGCAATAATAATATTATCGGTCTTGTTTCTACTTTCATCCGCTCACTTGTTTTGATATTAATTCCTTGGTATACCAGCAGATTTATAATATTCCAGTGCACTTTCTTTTCTTATTAATTACATATAAACGTCCGCTGTAGGGCCCCCAGTTTCCCCGTAAACGAGACAAAAATCGTAGTAAATCTCTGGAATTGCTTCTGGCGTTGAAAATCGAGCCAGTGGCTAAGCGAAGGAAACGACTCCATGACATTCGGGGGTCGACGCTGGATCGACAGGCTGGCTAATCGGACATTCGATCAAGCAGAAGTCGACATCGGCTCGCCTCTCGCAATGCTGTGACCGCTTTATACTCGGTCTCCGACCGTAATGAAGCGGTTTGATTTCTGGGTCACAAACGGCTCGGCGGGATGTCGTGAAAGGGTAAAATACTTAGTAGTCGTTTGAAAAACAGAGAGAGAGATGGAGAGAGAGAGAGAGATGCTATATCTGAAGCCGTAACCTGAGAATCAACTCTTAACGATGCACCTCTAGAAGGTTTTTGATCCCTTTAAATTAGTCCCGTTCCTTCCTCTTTCCCACACCCTCCAGTATCCACTATCGAACCGCACTTCTTGGTGTTAGTCTATTTAGTTTTAAACTGTTTCTTTTCCACTGGAAGATTACCATAGCCCTTTAAATTGGATTTTCGGCCGTAATTTTCATGATCGCATACAACGATAAATTGTAACCAAAACTGTCAAGACAAAAGAACCCCTTCCGCGGTCGCCATTTTACGGAGACCTTACTCCGGAAGTGAAGGTCAAGAGCCTGTTGACCGTCCTGCCATTGTTATGGTTTGTCGTTATTTATGCAGGGATTATTTTCTGCGGATGAAGACGGCTACACCGAGTTGCTATTCCACAAGATAACAGGCATCTAAGTATACAGTTTTAAAAAAAGAGCTTAGGTCACCTGAAAAAGTCTCCTCCTTCAGGAAGCAACAGCTGACGCCAGCACGGTTTTATTATTCAGTCTTGATGCCAGCCCCTAACCCGTTACACTTTATCAGACGTGTATAACATCTACTTAGACGTTTGCAATCGACCTGGGCGCCATCTTTCAGCTCTTTTCAAAATAGAGGGAGAGAAATAGTAGTGGTGACGTCAGAACCCATCCGGCGCGCGTTGTCCTGCACAACTGTGACGCTCACCGATCTCTCCGTGTGGCTGTTTATTCTGCATAACGGCCAACAACAGCGTTCAATTCCATGAGAAAGTTCATTGGGGATCAGGAAGATAGGTGTTCAATGATTCAAGTAGCCGGGCGCTGATTGGTTCCGAATGCGGGAATTGATTCGGAGGGTTCGGGACGAGTCGATCACACTCCTATTATTGTTAAAACGAAGGTGGTGTGAGTTCACCGGAGCTCGCTCCCTCCCTCCCTGTCAGTGACCGTTGACTTCGAGACTGGATCCATCAAGTAAACAAGAACGACAGCTTAGTAATCATCAAGTCTGAGCTGCTCGGGACAGGCTGCTAGATTGTTTTCCATTAAAAGGCTGGACAGTGTTTCTTGACTTGAGCCCAATATTCCTGGTAGGAAAGTCGGCTTTTAGACAATCAATACGGGCAGTGTTTCTTATTAAAGATGAATGACCATCGGGTTGGCCTTACTTCAGGTTCTTCGCAAGTAAGCTAATTGTGACAGATTAATTTATTCTTGTTGTTGATGTCTTTTTATAGACATACGGTAGATTTATTTTTTTAATAACATGCAATTAATATATTTAAAATGTTTAATGACGCCAACGCCTTAATATACAGAACAGCACGTTTTTCGTAGCTGATCGGGAAAAGGACTTCTTTGCACTGAACAGGTATCTGGCCTTGCTAACTTTTACAGCGCCCTCTAGAGGCATCGCGCATTTTCCTGGCTTGTTCTGTGACACAGCAGTATCCACTTACCCAGCCGCGTGTCTGAGCATCGTGTCGTCGCTCCACCCCCCTGAACAACAGCGAAGCATCAGTAATCAGCTGGTTTACCCTCTTGTCATTTTCCTGTACTTGCAGCCGCTCTAACCCCATGGGTTTATTGGTGGCCCTGGACTCGAAGAATCGGGCAAACGGTTCCCTGTTCTGGGATGACGGAGAATCTTATGGTAGGTGAGTTACCTGGCAGGTTTCGCCTTAAGAACCTGATCCATGATTTCTTGAATAAATGGCTCCCAACATTTGTCATCTCGCATCGATAGGTTTTTCAGCCGAGGTCGCTGTGCGGTTCTGGCTCAGTACATACATTAAACTCGGGGATCTACCAGGAAGTAAACGTTACCCTTTTCATCACTAACTTCAGATGGCTCTAACGTTACTCTCCGTTTTTCAAAGCTTTAATTCCTTAACCTAACGAATGGTTTTGTCATAAATGTAATGGATATCGAATAGTTCTTTTTTAACCACTGCGATTGTGGGAAATGGCGTCAGTAAGAGAGGTGAGATATCCCCTGCTTCTCTGTGTACGATATTTCCGTTCACGAAGTTACGCTAATGATGACACGGCAGAAAGCTTCACGGGGTAGATTGACGCCAAATAAAAACCTGGTCGAAATTACAATTAATGGCAGATCAAAGTGACACTCAGCGGAGATGGATTAGGAGGCTACACGGCAATAGATCAAACTGACACGACAAAACTTGACTGAGGCTTTTAGTGGCGGATCAAGCTGGCGGGAAACTTCCTCGAAGGCTGCTGATACTGACACTCGATAAGACCCGCACGAAGCTACACTGATGGCAGATTAAACTGCATGTCTTCGAAGTTGCTCAAAGCGACACTGGTAGCTACTTGAACGAAGAGTCCCAAAATCGATCTACTTACTGAATTGAATCGTCATTCCGATTTTGTTTTCTTTCCTTGGAATGTTATATGATTTCTATAACTGTCAGTTATAGATCTTTCGTTAGAGGTAGACATGTTCAGCGGTAGTGCAATTTCATATTTGGTTTGCTTCTCTGAGGATATTTCTCAGTTTTCTTTATACATATAAAAGTTAAGTAGATAAACATAAGTAGATTTTGATGGCGAAAGTAACTGTTGTTTTAACGTTGACTCTCTTTTTTTAAAATTCTAGACACTTTTAATAGTGGATCCTACCTCTTCATGGAGTTTGTTGTCTATGAAGTAAGTAACGTTTCGTCTAACTACACACACAGAGAGACACACAGAGACACAGATACACACACACACACACACACACCACACACACACCACACACACAAACACGTACACAGACACAGACACACACACACCACACACAAACACGTACACACAGAGACACAGGTACATACTCAGGTACACACACACACAAGTACACACAGACAGACTCAGGTACACACACATACAGGTACACACAGACACTCAGATTCGGAGACACGCGCGCGCGCGTGCGCAGCTACTGTAATTATTTATAAATATGTTTGTGCAGCAGAGAGCACCCAGAGAAAGATGGATGCATTCTTCACGGTAAATAGTGCTTGCGTGGCTCCATCGCTTCCTTTAGAGGTGCAACTGTGGGAATTTGCTCTACAGCAGTCTAATCGGAACAGAATTCGACCTATTCCTTCTCTTCTATTCATCCTCACGGCGGCCCTGACTCCACCCTGTGGCTGGTTGGCCACTGTATTTATTTACCTTGGGAATCTCCCGGTATTTTGGAGAAAGAAACAGAGAGATGACGGAGGAGGCGGGTAAATTCGTTCGGACGACTTATACTTCAGGGAATAAGTAAGGAGGAGAGATGGCGAGGACCTGGCGGGGAAGGTCGTTTACAAGACTGTAAGTTCGGTGAAGTGATGACGAGTTTACTCTCATGATGTTGAGCTCGAAATCCTAAATGACCATTGGATACTGAATCTTTTAGAAAGTGCTTATTTCTCTATTCGGCAAACCTTTTCTACGACCAACCCGAACCACGAGCTTGCTTAGTAATTAGATCTAAAGATTAATAATAACGGCGATGACGTTGTTTTCAAATAAGCCCGCCACCTGAACAGAAGAGCAGATGTATTTATATGTGTGTATTTTTTGCCAAACTCCCGAGTTATTCGAGTTAAGCCTTTGTGAGTCACACAAGAAACCGGAGCAGATGAGAGTTTCTGTTCGTTTACCCTCATCAGTTGTTAACCGTCGGCTCTGCCAGTTTGGTCTGCTTAATTATAATTCTGTTACTAAAATCCATCGCTCCTAAGGTCGCACCTTGTAAAACGTTTGGCTAATATTATTACGTTCCGTGATCCATTTTCGTATTTGTTAATGGCTTTAACATTTAGAAAGAGACCCCAAAACGCTTATATGTGGCCCCACACCGAGGGGCTTATAATCCCTATGGGAAGTGTAATTTGCATATTGTTTTATTAGCTTTTTTTACAAAAACAACATTCTACCAGAAAAGATCATTTATTCTCGTTTGCTATTTGAAAGGAAATAAAATTAGCCCTTCGATTAATTGCGTAGTTTAATCAAAACGTTTTTCAATTTTCTGTAAAGTATTTATTTGTCTCTGAGCTTTGGAGGAAGAGATGAAGAATTTCGGAACTTGGCATAAAAGCTGGATTAGTGACGGAGTGATTACGGCTAGGACTTACCGTCCGGTTAGCCGACAATATCCAGATGGTTACAAACTGTTTATGGTGTTTGGTGCTTCTGCACGCCACAGAATCCGTCGGCCGGCCGACGGTGGTTCCTCCCAGTCGGAGTCGGATGTTAAGCTGACGGCCTCTGCATCTTGAACACGCCGCAAGGAAGCTGCTTAAGAAAGGTTATTCAAATGAGTTTGGCGCATATTCTCTCAAATATTCCCATTTTTAAATGCCCCCCCCTTTTTTTTCATTTTGAAGATGCACCAGTCGGATATGGGGAGATCTGGGGTTTAACCCTGGCCGGAGACACTGGTATTTAGGGGCCGCGCCCTGATGTTGTATACCAATGAAACCGTAGGTATTTATTTTTTGATAGTGACATCTAAGCCAGTTGAAAACTGCTCTTCCCGCCCGGAGACTCGCTGTCTGAGCCGTGATGGCTTCCATGTAATAGATGAATTAGAGTGTGGCAAGCTGCATTCCAAGGAGCCTCACAGCCCGCGTCTTTTACTCAAGGCGATCTGCCCTTTGGCTCTCATCTTTTAAATACCCTGCTCCCTCGATTTTTCCAAAACTTGAAGAAAAAAAATTAATGCGCGGAAAGATAGCAAAAATAAAATTTTAAAGGATGATAAAAGGCATGTTGTGGTAAGCTACCTAGCAAGTCACCTTGTTTCTGCCCAGGCCCGATGACAGAAAACGTATCGAGTTGCCTGTTTCAACCAGAAGATGCTGAGCGATATGCATTCCTTGTTCTTATTATAGCTGTGAAGCAAGTCTTGTTTCTAAGTTTAAAGTTGAAACCAACAATATATATAGAAGAGAGAGATCAGAAATCAAAAGAATGCTTGACATTAGTGATATACAAAACGATTAAACTTGGAGGTGAATATCGTGAATCCAGATGAAGCAATATATATAGCGAGTTACAGACGCAGTCGAGGTCCGCTAATAGGCGCACACCACAAGTATTTTTCTTCTTCTTGTAATAAGTAAACTACGTGATTAATTTGAAAAATGGAATTAGTAAATCTAAGACGTCGCTACATGTAGCGAGAACCCTGTAGCTCTCTTGTCGAGAAGACCACAAAAAACATACTTCGCGTCATAGTGGGGCGTTTGGCCTTCATACTGGATGACGGTGTCGATATAGGAATACCTGATTACTTATTCCTCAATTACATGCGATCATTTATTATTATTATTATTATTATTATTATTTTCTGCATTTAAATCGAATCATTAACTGGAGGATCGTCTTCTGAGCAGAAGATGGATGCCAGACTTTTTCATGTTATGTTCGGACTGGTGAGATTGCGTCGTAATTCCCTTAACCCCGGGCCCACAGGGCGAGGGGGGAAGACTCTCGGATAACGCCTACTGCCGTCCGTCATGTAAGCCGTAGACAGCGTCTTGGTAGAATTTCCTCGTGGGGAGCCCCCTTCTTTTTTTTTGTACGGTGAAATGTCTGGGATGGCTGAGTTCCTGTGGGTGAATCAGACAGGTCTATGAGCCAAGTGCCAGGACAGGGGACCGGAAAGAAGAAGGGAGAGTTGTTCCCTAAAGGGCCAAAACAGGCCTAGCTAACCCTGGCTGTCTGCTCAGTTAGGGATCACGAGTTCTAATCACGAGAAATCTGTGTATTTAAGCGGATTATTCATAAGAATTAATTTCCATCGTGAGAATGAACATTAATCTCTCTTTACCCCGACCTACCTCTTGTGGCGCATCCATGTTTGAGTTGAGATTTCCTGAGCCACAGCCGCGCCCTATATTTATTATGGAAATCGACTTCCGTGTCAATGTGTTGTGGGACCACTTATCTTTTTAAAAACATTTTCAGTGGATGCGAAGTTGAGATGTCAGACTCCGTGCACTCGAGCCGAGGGAAGATAAATGTTACAGATTTGCTTCTTTCACCTTTTTGGAATGCGTCCGGACAAATTTCCCCCTAAACCACGGTACTTTTTGTATAGGTCACAATATCCAAACCAGATAAGTATTAACAAAATGATTTCGATGATGCACATGATAACTAATTTTTCTTAATTAATAATATTATTACATCTTTAGATGTAGTGATGCGCTGATGATTATTATTGATCTGATCGGAATTGTACCTATATTAATATGGCTTCGGATACGCGTAGTAAAGCGGGCGCATTTAGTTTCTTCTTTGAAATATTCGCTCTTTTGTGTTCGAGTTTTATTTCAGACTTCTTTAAAAAATCGAATTACATTTACCTGCGTTCTTTTGTTTAATTGGACATTTCTGAATGGCGGTGTTCTGACCGTTAGAACGGATTATCCGCGACAGTAGTACACAGCATTTAGAGTATGAGTCGAGAGGACTCTTGGATTTTGTACCTCCTCTCTCTCTTCTCGTGTTACTTCAGCAGCATTAAAAAAACAAACAAACAAACAAACATCTGCGTTAGTCATTCATCACTGACGCATCATAGGATCTCAGTGCGCATTCTGAAAAAAGAACTCTTCAGTTTTCTTCTCTTTAATCTCAGCTCCTCACCTTTCAGCTGCTCGATTTCCACTTTCGTTTACATCGGACACATCTCGGTATTTCGCGTTCTTGATGGCTATCGTGACGTCAACAGCTCCCCTAAATTACTTCGCCCTTCTCACTTTGATTTGGGGGAGGGGGTGGAGCGGTGAAACGTGACTGGAATCCATAATACCGAGGAGATTTTTGTACACCTCCGATTCTTTCCAATCATGCATGTGACGTCAGAACTTTCCACGTGACCCATAGCTGAAGGTCTTAGTGACGTCTCTATTTATTTATTGTTTTACTTTCGCTTTTAAAAAGAATTCAACATGGCGGGGTCCGAGGTATCTTTATGATAACATTTCATTAATTACTTCACATCTTCGTACGTGTATTAGCAAATGATAATTTGCTATTGGTAATGTTGATACTGATACCGAATCGTTCATATGCAACAACAATACGAATATGTTGTAGAGTGCAGTGCGACTTTCGCTTTATATAGAGCATGACCCCTTATTTTTATGCTTCCCTTTAGGATATGACTTTCCACTATTCATTTGGTTGCCGTTTGACTTTCTCAGTAGCCACGTAACCTCCTGATTGATGCTCACGAGAGGACTTGTGCAGGCCAAGATATCTCCTCGCTTCAGGTAGTTTTTCACCACGTTGGCTGTGTGCTTGGATTCATTGTCATGAATTTCCGCCCTGTAAAATGTCTTCCTGAGAGAGTAGCATGATGGATGAGAACCTGGCTGCACCTTTCGGCAGTCGGCATACATTTGATTTTATGCAAATCTCCGACATCCTCGGCTGATATCCAGCCCCTCACTTGGTACCGACCCACCCTAGTGCTTCACTGTACTTGGACTCATCTTTAAAGAGCACCTTCTTCCGGGTTTGGTCATCCCATTGGCTCATTTCTGCTGCCATGTCAGTCCTGCCGTCTGGCTGCCTTTCCTCAGCAACTACACACCCATACATTGAGGCTACATCTTGCTGGTATATCTTGCTGTTCTTGAAGAAACGCGAACACCCCACCTGAAGCTATGTCATTCGCAACATCCCTTCTGGCTCGTCGCCCATCATGTAGAGAACCCACTCTGGGGTACTTAACATCACTTTTGGAGAGTTTGGGCTTTCTTCCTCGATCTCGTCTCTTGTCAACGGTACCAGTTTTCAGCCATACTATTCACCAGACTATAGTCTTCCAGTAATTGTGTGTCACTTTCCGGATGCTTGCATGGAAACCAATCACAGCGCACTATATCAGCACACGACCGTACTATGGATCATTCTATTTTCACATATGAGATGCGATTCTATTTGCATTTTATACAGTTTTTTCGTCCGTTTCTATAATTATTTTCAAAATGTGTTTCCACTTTAAGTTCTTCGAACCTGTCGTGCCGACGTCAGCACATATACCAGAGGAAACCCGCGCCCCTGGTTTCAGTTTCTTAAACCAAGCAAAGGTAAGCCGCACGTTCACCTCTTTGCCAGAACTCTCCAGTTTCAGATGTGGCCGGCAGGTGACGAGGAGCAAAGAGTAACCGATTCAGAGCCGGCGGTCCCGACCGTCGCTTAAGTTACTAAGCATCAGCTCATCTGCATTTGATACAATGAAAGGATTCCTGAGATAGATTTGCCATTGTACATTTTTGCATCATTAGTTTTTATCTTTAATCCGTTTTTGTTCTGTTTTTTGGAGGGTTAAAGTACAACAGTGCACAGGTTTCTTATATGAGGAAGGCTGATTTATCTGACGTCATCATTTTATGCTCTACAGCACCTGCGAGAGGAAGCTTCGGCCTGTTTTCCGATTGATTCGCACTGTTTTTGCACACACACAAACAAACAGAGAAGAGAGACAGACAGACAGACATACAAATATATATTTGAAATAGTTTAATTTAAACTATTGTTCTCCATCTACGCACCAAATACAATACAGTACAGTTAAATAAACAACAGTTCGTTTGAAACTGTTTTCTGATTTACGCAGTTAATGCCCGTTGGCTCTCATTGGCCGTCAGTACATAAGCTCCCGTGTGTCTGTGTGTACATCATCTCGGTGCCTCTAGAAATTAGGTGGTAGTTAGCCAAGTCACCCACCGTCTTCCACGTGGTATGTTCTGGTAGTACACCGTGGGAACGAGAAAACGGTTGCCGGACACGAATGAAAATTTTACACATCTCCCTGGCAATCGATACGTCAGACCCGACTTTCACTCTGGAGACGAAGCTCCGTGGGTTTGCATAAACCTAACAAAAGGAAAGTTCTCGCTTCGTTTTATCTGCTTGCTCAAAAGTATTGCGTTCGGTAACGAATGGCTGATTTAAAGGGCCGCCGCCCTTGACGGTTGTTCTTTAAACCAAGCCGGGGTTATGGTACTGCCTCAGTGCGGTGTGTGTGTGTGAGAGAGAGAGAGAGAGGGAGATGGAGAGTGAGAGAGGGGGCAGTCACCGACCGCTTATTGATTCAATTTCTGTTTGATATGGAAGCCATATAGTTGCAAGAACTACAGGGCAAGCGGACTTATGCAGCTCCATTTCCTGCAACAATAATAAATGCGTTCATTTTTCAAAAATCCTGGACAGGTAGGGGAATCTTCTAAAATGACAATCAGAAGAGGTGACCTAAGTAAAGCAGCGAAAGACACGAGCGTCACTGTAATATGCACATTCTTCGCCAAAAAGTATCAGCTGTAATTATATAGCCATAGGGAAGAGACAGGAAATCCTTATAATGTATATAAGGCCTCTTTCGACAGGAACGTATTATCTAATCTCCGTTTTAGTGTGTGTACACTCTGTTACTAGATTTAGCAAACCATCCCAGGCGGATAGTCCAAGATCAATGAGGAACCACTTCCCGGTGTCTAGACGCCATAGTTTATTATTTATCTTACGTCCCCTATTAATATCCTGTTCGTTATGTGTCTAGTTCGATATATTTCTTTATTTAAAAAGTCATCATTCCTAGTCGACCGGAGATTCTGTCTTCATAAACACAGATTACACATTTGAACTTTCCCCCCAAAATACCTGTTTTTCAGGTTCCATTTTTGAAACCGCATATTCCAAAGGGGGCCTAACCAATGATTTTATATGGGTAAACTAGAACTGCTGAGGTATTACTATTTACATTGACTTGTCATAGCCATAGCTTCAAATCAGATCGCACGCTTCCTATCGTTATCACTGATACATAGGTAATTCTCAATTGATAATCGAAGGTGAGCCGAAGCTTTTATACTTCTGTATTACAACATCCACGTGGAAGGGTATCACTGGTTTACGGCTATTAAAACTGGGAGTCGTAATTTAAAATTAGCTGAAACTTCGGTAGTAATGGAGGCTCGGAGTGCAGGGGTCCTGTCGTTTTATTTTCATCCGGTTCTGTCTGCAAAATGTCTGGGATAATTAACTCTTCACAAAGATATTTAAGTGACGAAACGAAGCATCACTGATGCGTGGACTGCTAGACTGTCGTAGCTAAGGGGGGGTTCGAATCCCGTTCTGTGTTGACTCCGTCCCACCCACCCCTCTCTCTCTCTCTCTCCTCCCTCCTCCTCCTCCAGCCGTCCGAACGTGTTTTATCCTGGCAAGGCCCGGTTTTATTGTGCTATAAAAAAGTGCGGCTGTTGTTGAGCGAGTTGGACTTCCGAACGAGGCTCTGTCAATGGCATCGCATCCCGTCAAGACAAGTGGCCTGTTCTCTGTCGAGTCCTCCTCGTGATTGAGAGACGTTCGTCGAGCCGACAAGCGGCCGGTCCACCCGACACCGGGAGGTCGCTCTCGCGTCGGGCTGCTGTTGTTGTACGGGGCAGGGGCCATCATCGACCACGACGGGAGACCGTTACTGCAAAGGTTTTAACTGCATCGCAAACAAGTTTGAGAGAGAGTGTGAGTGTGCGTATGGGTGTATGTGTATGTATCTCTTTCTGTGTGTGTATGTGCGTGTGTGTGTGTCTGTGTGTATGAGTGTGTCTCTGTGTATGTGTGTGTATGAGTGTATGTCTGTGTGCGTCTGTGTGTATGGGTGTATGTGTATGTATCTCTTTCTGTGTGTGTATGAGCGTGTGTGTCTGTGTGTATGGGTGTATGTGTATTATCTCTTTCTGTGTGTGTATGTGCGTGTGTGTGTGTGTCTGTGTGTATGGGTGTATGTGTATTATCTCTTTCTGTGTGTGTATGTGCGTGTGTGTGCGTCTGTATGTATGGGTGTATGTGTATGTATCTCTGTGTGTGTATGAGCGTGTGTATCTCTGTGTGTATGAGTGTATGTGTATTATCTTTTTCTGTGTGTGTATGAGCGTGTGTATCTCTGTGTGTATGAGTGTATGTGTATTATCTCTTTCTGTGTGTGTATGAGCGTGTGTATCTCTGTGTGTGAGTGTATGTGTATTATCTCTTTCTGTGTGTGTATGGGTGTATGTGTATTATCTCTTTCTGTGTGTGTATGAGCGTGTGTGTCTCTGTTCGTGTATGAGTGTAAGCGTGTGTGTGTGTGTGTGTGTGTGAGTGTGGCTGGCGGACGTCTACGAAAGTGAAACAAACGCTCGTACATTCGCAGGTCGGCGCTGTTAGACAGAAAAAAAATAGCGGAACCAACAATTAGGGAGGTAAGAGCGAGCACCTCGATGATCGTTACCCTTTCAGCAAACTTTGTATATTTCCAGTACCAGCAGCTGAGCATGGACGTGGTGCACGACGGCTGCCCGGGAGCGCACGCTTTGCGCTTTGAAACCATCGACATTCTCGGTCTTGACCGTCTTCCCAGCGAAGTGATTATAGATGGGATTCCCTTGCATCCGAGACACATCAGAAGAGATGGAATGGTAAGCGATGAAGCCAGCTAGCAGGCCCCAGCTCCGGTCCTACTAACGGACCGGTCAGATAAAGGACTGCATTAGAAAACAGGTCGGTATCGCGGACCAGAACCCGCTCTGGGTTTGTTCAGTTTCAGTCTTCGCCATTGAAATGGTGATGGCAGTTCATTGATTATCGGGGCACTGAGCTCGTATGTTTGTTAAAGAAATTCCGCACTTCGCCAAAATCTAGTATCGTCGATGATTACTTCTCTGCGCCAGCAGGCAAGACGACCAGAGTTGCATGTCTTCCATCATAAAGATGTTATCTAAATATACTATTCAAAGTAAGAGGAATCTTGTTAGTACTTTGCGTTTGGGTTGCAACGAGATAATTATTCGCAAATAATCTAATTTTAATTTATTCTCTTCATTAGAATCTTTAATTAACTGAATGTTTGTTTGTTTTTTGTAGAAGCAATGAGTTTTAAAATCTGTTTTCCTTAACACTGAGCAATTTCATGACGTCATCGGAAGGTTAAATTCCTCATTAGTGAATTGTCGACCCTTTGTCTAAACAAGTGAGACTGGGGAGCATAACTTGAAATGGCTAGCAGGAGGGAGGCACGTGATATCTTGGAACAAGATCTAGGCACGGGGAGAGGTGCTATTCGGGGCTGAGGAATTCGTTGATTGGGATCTCGAATTTTCCATCCGACCACGCCCCAGTCGTCAGGCAGGAAGGAATAGCGTTCTACTTTATTTTTTAAAACAACTCTTCCAGGTTCGAAGTAAGTACCGCGTGAGGGAATCATCGGTGGGGATATCACGTTTAACCCCCTCCTAGACTAACAGTTTCTTAAAGAATTATTGCATGTCACATTCGACCAAAGTAGAAATTATTCTCTTTAAAAATGAAAAGGAAAGAAAGAAATCGGCCATTGCCGTTTTTTTTTTTTTTTGAAGCTACAAAATCATGCTGCTGTTAGATTTAATTCACACCATAACTTGAAACATTAGTTACGCTGTTGATTTCCGGGGAATCTCAAGAAATGTAATCTGTTGATAATTCATGGGCATGTAGAGGAGACGCCAGTGCTTTTCTGTAGTATATCCTACCCGTGGACGACTGCGCGCTGAGTGACGTCACAATTAGAGAAGTTTTTTGGACGTCGGGAGGAGAGTCGCACCCCACCCCGGACCTTTGTCCGTAGTATTGTGAAGTATTTGTAAGGACAGACTTGGATTTCCACCCCACCCCCACCACAAAACTCGACAGCGATCCCAACACTAGATGCTCACTATTCCACGTAGTTTCGCCCCTAACCCTGTATGCGAGACATCTACAAGGCGGAAGTGTCGTTATTGTTGTTGTTTTCTTTTTTTCCTCTCTGGGATGAAATGTTCTGATTTCTGTAGTTGTAGACGACTTCCGTGCAGACGATGAGCTTACTTAACCAGAAATCTAATTAGCAAACCTCTTTTTCGACGGAGAAAGGTGTCAAACACGTGCGCCTGTTCTATAACTTACATTGCAGGTGGTGCAGCTCTTCAGAATTAACCTGAGCCTGGCAGAAAACCACAAGTTAACTTGGAGTTTTTACTGATGGCGAGGCGCCGCCCCGCCAACTGTTTCTTTCCGGTCCCGTATGGCAGCCCTAGAAGAATTTTTGATCACAGGAAAATTCAAACTGAATATGTTTGTTATTTTTTAATGCAAATAAAATCAATTTCTCGGTACTTATGGAGCCGGTCTCTTTTTTTCTCTACCCCTCCCCCCATCAGCCATAGATCGAAGAAGGCTTTAGCTACCGTTTGCACCTGATAAACTCTCCGTAAGCGCATACATTAAGCCAATCGTTTTGTAAAATACCAGCTACAACGACCGCTTTAAATAGATCTGGCCTATAGGGAGGTTCTGTCTTTAAACTCTCAATTCGATTTGTTGTGGTGGGTGATTATGGAGGTGCGTTGTCTTTACCTGGATTCGAACTCCAGCAGTCTACCAGCAGACCGCCGCAGCTTGGCAACAAGAAGCGATTACAGTAACGTTTTCCAGAATGTTTCCAGTTCTTGAGGACTTGCAGAACAATTAAAATCATTAGATCTACCAGGTTTAAATATAATTTTAGACGCCCCCCCATTCTGGCGGAGGTTTTCGAAATTATCTGGTCAAAGGCAAATTTTTATCGGCCATCTGCAGTTATAATAATGTAGGGGGTATATGAAATTCTGGCACAATCAGGTAACCAGGAGGAGGGGTTAAGTATTAATGAATGGAATAAATTAACTGGAAGTGTAGCTAACAGCGTTAGTCAATTTAAGAATCGTATTGAAGGCTCTTTTTTTTTTAATTGCTGTATAAGCTATCATTGCTTCCTGCCTTCTTGTATCGATGAAATAAACTTGAGAAACAATTCGATACATAGCTAGAAAATTAAATACAAAGGTGTTCGGGAAAAAATATAAAGGGTTCTTCAATCAGGCTTAGCTTTTTGTTTTGTTATATTAATTTGAATCAGCGTTTGATCTCTTGAAGTCTTGAGTGGTTTGTAGGCAATCAGATCAATTTAGAAAATAAAAAAATCGAGGTCTTTGTGCCAGGTTCTTTTCCTCTCCGACCACCATTTCTATCAATACCATTTAGGAAGACTTTTCTTGTGTACAAATCTCTGAGTAACAAATGACCTTATATCGTCACCGGGACAGACACCTTCCAGGTGATATTTAGCCTGAGGGATCTTCTTACCTGTACTGATCCAGGTTATTCGGACATCGCTGGCGGCCCCGGTGGTGTCGCACCATTTTGACTACGTTCTCCTCTACAGAGGGCCGGGGACTGCATGACAAACTCCGCTGTGTAGCTTGTAGGGATTAAGTCTGATGAGAACGACTGAGTTCCGGATCCGGTTTAGGCAGACGTCCACCACCGGTAATCGTCTGTGAGGCAGTTTGCGGCTGGAGTAGATAATTTTCCCGTGGATAGTGGAGGTGGGGAAAGAGAACAAGACGTCATGCGCAAGCTAACAGGTCAACTTCCTGTCGCAGAGCGGAAGCCTGAACTCCAGCAGACTGTTTATAATCAACGCTATCTTTTCGCTTTGTTGTGGAGGGAGGGGGTGGAAGGCGGTGACACGTTTTCGATGATGTTAACCCTCAAAGTCGGTCTCTCGGTCATTTCCTATTCGGACCGATCTAAAGACAGTCGCGCAACTGCTGCTGACCTCTGGGAAAGCGTTCTCAAGGGAGATCTGATTAATAAAGAAAAAGAAAAACGGGCTAAAGGCATTCCGTGATGGAAAACAGCGAACAGACGTCGGGGCGTCGCCGGAAGTTTCGATTTTAACGCCCAGCTGGCTCGCGGCGGGACGTCCGTTGTGTTCTTACCGGACGTCTTCGATACGGTGTCTTGTCCGACGGACGGCGGCTGCCACCGGTGTGAGACGAGAGCAGGAAAGTCGGTTTGGGAATGGCACTGATGGCTGCTTCCCCCCACACATCCAGCGCGGCTAACGTCTTCGTTGTCCATTTTTGTATTTTTTTGCGCCTATTGGAGAAGGTCAAACCTTATCATTTCCGCTCCCGTGGTGGGGGCGGAAACCAAAAAACTCAACTATTGCTCAGCATCGTGTGCCGACCTTCAGCAGGTGTCCGGGCAGTCACACGTGTCACAGTGTCGGAGTAACTGAAGTAGTCAGGATGACGTTTCTTTCAAATTACTGAACATCTTTGCTGGATCGTCAAAAAGGACAAGGGAGAGACTGGCGGGCGGGCGCCTGTCTATAACAGGCCGTCCTTCCATTGGCCGAGAGGGGTTTTGCTTATGTCCGAATTCCTTTTCGCTGGTACGTACACATGGCAGCAGAGTAGACCGTAGTCGCAGCCACGCACGCTTCGGGCAAACCCTCCGCTAGACGAAGCCGGTGGCGCTCGCGACGAGAGGTTCCGGTCAGACGTCAATTACGACGCATTAACGCAAAACGAGGCGATGGTCGTGGAAGCGCACTCTGGCGGTGTATTAAATTAAGAGTCGACTGACAGCCATTTTCTCATCCTGCGTGAATCTTGGTGGCTGAAAACAAAATTAGTCAATAGAAAATAATTTTTTTAAAAAAAGAATTTGCTTTCCTTGCTGCTAATGGAAGGTTTTCATACAGTGCTGAACACTGTATCGTGTGTGGGTGGGTGGGTGTGACGCATGCCCAGTGACAATTCATCAGACAGGAAGTCAAATGCAATTCTTGTCTCCCCTTAGAATAATAACCACGGTTAGTTAATCTGCTTTGAAAGTACCTCATCTTAAGGCATTGATATGACTGCGCTTCTTGTCTGGCTGGTCTTGTCAGGGTATTAATCTTTCATCAGATTCCTGTTAAGCAAATTGGATTAGTTCATATTTGTCAATAAAAGAAGATAATCCGAGAAAGAGATCAGTAAAGGTAAGGACTAAACAACTTGAAATGTTTTAAAGCTAAATAAACAGATAAATAAGTAAATAAATAGATAGATAAATAAATAAAAGGATAAATAAGGCTGGAAAAACTTACATTTTGATTTTCAGAAAGCCGATCGTTCCCAGAATTCAAATCTCACGATTATAGAGGAGCCGTTGTCAAGCTTCTCTCTTCTTTTGTAAAAAGAAATCGGTTGAACGATCAGTGCGGTCCCACAGTCCGACGGTTAAAGAATCTGTCCGGGCCCCCACAGGCTGAACACCGCAGGAATATAAAAAGCTTCGTTATCGACGTTCGCCATTACCCGCCAGAACCGTCCTGGCCAGGACTCAGACACGTTAATCTTTCCGTGTCACGAGACTGCCTTCGATTATGGGCGTCTTATCTTAATCACCTGGCGCTGACGATAACCGCCGGCGGGCCTTTAATAAATCGGCATTTTATTTATTAGTCCTGTTCAATCGGCTTCTTGTTTCAGAACTTCCCAGCAGCAGTCCTTGGGACCCCCGGTGTCGGGTGGACCAACATCTCTCAGTCACGAGTTGAACTCGCTCATCAACAACAACAGCAGCAGCAGCAGCAGCAATATTTCGACGCAAGGGGGCTGGCAGTCAAACGAGACCCGGCTGAGACAGCATCGCCGTAATGGATCCATCAGCTTTCATGTAAACGTCTATCCCTGGTACTTAATTTCAGACCAAATGAAAGAACAACGACTCTTAAACAAGCGTTCATTGTGTATTAAAGATGATCTGTTTCCATTCATGTCCTATAGAATTGCGCTGTACCGGCTACAGCTCAAGGGTCCGTCCATCGGTGAAACAAAAATCACGCAGACAGACCCAAGGTGGAGCTTTCTGTGCAGTCGTAGGCTGTTGTTGCGGATTTGACCGAAACGAAGAACTTTTTATTTCCTGTTTTCAAGCCTTCGAAGAAGAAGAAGAAGAGAACCTTAAGCGGTCAGTTTCATGCAGTCAGTCAGAGCTTTGAAAAATATCTTGCTGGTTACGTCCAATTTAAACGGGAAATTGTTTCCTAATTGGTTTATTTGAAGTTGTATTGGTAGTCAACTGACCATAAACTCCAAGGTCCTCTCGCCTTTATCCTACACTGATAAGCAACTACAAACTCCCGGATTTACCCTAAACAGATAGCAAATTGACTATAGACATTCAGCTTTATCCCACAATGAACGCCAATTACTTATCGATTGATGGCTCTATTTTATACAGATAGCTAATTTACCACAGACTTCCTCGTTTACCCTACGCTGATAGCGAATTAGCTATAAACATTGTCTTTATTCTACACTGATAGTCAATTAGATATAGACTCCCAATTCTGCGCTA